>JALJCO010012238.1:0-32015 GCA_023101725.1 Atherinomorus stipes | reverse complement strand
CCTCATATAACCGTGTGTGTCCTCGTATATAAACCCAGCAGCAGCAGCTGTCTGTCCGTACAGCAGCTGTCTGTCCCGGAGAGCGTCCCTGCGTATAACCGAGCAGCAGCTGTCTGTCCGTACAGCAGCTGTCTGTCCCGGAGACGTCCTCGTATAACCGAGGCAGCAGCTGTCTGTCCGATGTGATGAAGCTACGATGACGGTGGAACAGAATATTCCAGAGGACATGACTGCAGTTCATGTGTTAAAGTCCTCAGCAACTCCAGTAACCAGAAGCTGCAGCAGGAGAGACGAGCAGAGACTCCTACTACTGATACCCGGTAATCCCACCTGCTGCTTTCTCACTCTTTAGAATAAAATCTGGATCTGTAGGAAACTTAAATAAACTAACGCTGCACTTACGAGCTTTTCAACATTAACTGGTAAAACAGCAGAAGGCTGAGTCGTTACTGTTCGTCTGTAAAACTGGAAAAGGAACTAAAAGCTGCTATGAAGCCGTTTCTTTAATGTTGAATGATCTGAGAACGTTCTCTGGCAGACGTCACGTCCGGTTTCAGTAACAGCGCCACCGTCTGGTCAGATGCTGAAATGCAGCCATGTTTCCTGATAAATCATCTATGTTTCTGTCACATAGATCATCATGAGGAACGTTCTGGTGAATAAAACATGGAGGAAAACGTCACAAGCGTGTCATCTTGCACTTTGAGTCCTGCAGTTAACAGGAGGTGTTTCAGTGCTGCTGCCTCTGCGAGTGTGAGCGAGTCCATCAGCAAAAGGAAAACATCGTTTCTGTGCATGTGGATCCATCAGAGCTCCACAGAGTGGCACCTCCTCTCACAACACACTCAGAAAAACATATCTATTTGGATGAATTAGGAGGCTTTTACCACGGTAGCTGGGGAGCGGCATGCCTGCATCTGTTGATTCATTAGTTAAAAAGCAGCCTAATAAATTCGCCACTTTTAATGTTTCGCAGTCCCATTCAAGGCGCTGCGAGGCTCGCACAGCCCTGTTTCCCATTACAGCTTTCAATAAATGACAATCAGCACTCAGTCTAAACGAGGAGGAGGGGAGCATCAGACTTTCCAGCCTGCCTTTCAGAGCGCTGCTCGCAGCACATAAAGACATATTAGGCATTGTGTGCAGCGCTTTAGAGGAGCGAGGCACTTTGTTCCAGAGTTGCCCGGGCTTAAGATAATGAATAGAGTCACTACTTGACTGCAGATAATTCACATCACTCAGCAGAAGAGGATCCATATCAATCTATATCGGTTGCACGGGAACATTCAAATAGCAGCAAGCTGGGAGAAACTGTGGAGGAAGAAAGAGCGAGAGAGAGAGAGAGAGAGATAAGCCTTTCACAGAGCGAGAGAAGATGCAGATTCAGCCTCCTCCTGTCTGCAACCCGGAAACGCTGCACAGCTCAATATTTACAAAAAATCTCCCACATTACGGATGCACCATACTGGAATCTACGCCGATATCAGATATGCCGATATTCTAAAACTCCTGTGACTGATATCGATACGATATTAAAGCTGAAAAATACATTATGTAATATTCATTCCTTGGGCAAAATTAGAAAAATACCTCAACTTGTGTTAAGTAGAACAATCAGGGGTGGGAAAAAATATCGATACACTGAAATATCGCAATATTTTCACATGTCAATATCATATTGATATTTAAAAGTGCGGTATCTATTCTACTAACGAAATCTTTCAAGATTTGATCGTTCCGTTGAAAAATCTCACGAGATCTTGTTTGTAAAATAGATCGATATCACGTTTTAAAATGCCTAAGTGATATCGGCTTATGAAAATCTCGCAATATTTCAGTGTGTCGATATTTTCCCTTCCCCTTATAACAAGTCAAACTTAATGACAGTTGTTCAAACAGAACGAACAGGATATGCGAGTTATATCTTAGAACCACCTGGATTATCTTCTCCCTGAGAAAAAAACGATACCCAAAAAACAGGGATATTTGGTTGGTTACAGAAATGAGCGTATTAACTCTTTTCATGCAGAACATCCTAAACCAAACGGTCTTTTCAAGTTTTAACGTCTGTAAATAAAAAGTGTTTGGTTTTTTAGACTTTAGAAACAGCAGCCTGATCGGTTAAATATCGGTTAGATATCGGTTAAATATCGGTTAGATATCGGTGGGGGTGCCGATGTCCGATACTCAGTTTTAAGGCCGATATAGAACGATGATATCGTGCGTCCCTATCCCAGATCATAAAATCTAGCTGAGAGGGAGGGGTTTCCAGCAGAGCTATGAGCAGCGACACAACGGTGCATCCTCTCTGAAGTCCTTCCAGCCCCCTCATGTCTGAGGGGGGCACATTAATCCCTCACCACAAACTGAATTAAAAATACATGCGGACTTTGACAAAAACTGATTTTACGCTCATCTGACAGAAATGATGAGATGAAGCTGCAGCTGTGATCATCGTCCGCTTTAATCGGCATCAGTTTACAATGACACTGAAGCAAGGACGTCATCATTTGCTAAATGCCTTTCACCTCCCCCTCCGTCCTCTACTCATCGCTTTACATCCCTGGTGGGGGGGGGAGGCGTGAGGAGAGGAGGAATCTGGGGATGAGAGAAGCGGCTGGACAAAGACTTTTTTCTGTTCTTTGTCTGTGAGAAAAGTTAAGTCCAGGAAATCTGAATAAATGCATGACAAAAACTATACATATACATACATACATACATATATATATATATATATATATATATATATATATATATATATATATATATATATATATATATATATATATATATATATATATACATATACACACACACACACATATATATATATATATATATATATATATATATATATATATATATATATATATATATATGTGTGTGTGTGTGTGTGTGTGTATATATATATATATACACACACACACACACACACACATATATATAAAAACAGGGATACACGATACTGGAATTTTGACTGATATGTGATGTGCAGATATCACACTTACTGAAATATTGTGATATTTCAGTGCATCGATATTTTTTCCATCCCTGTTGTTCTAAGTGTTGGAAACGAATAAGAAAACTATTACTTGTCATGACTGCTTTTTTTCAGCTTTTATATCTGTATCGATATCGGTTATCGGCCACATAAGTTTATGAACTATTGGCATATCGGATATCAGCCAAAATTCCAATATCGTGCATTCCTAATATACATGTAAATACACTGGCTGGCCAAAAAAAAGTGTCCACCTGGATGTAACTAAGCAAACAGGTCGGAGCCTCCTATTGGATAATTACATGATGGGCGATTATCTTTCAGCTGCAACAAGTTATTTAACCCCAACTGGTGCAATGAGTTGCTTCTCATTTCCATGACAACCATGTGGAAAGACACATCCGTGGTCGTGGAAAAGATGTTAGTCTGTCTGAGAAGGGTCAGATCATTGGCATGAAGGGGTGAAAACATCTAAGGAGATGCAGAAAGTACTAAAACTGGGTTCAGAACAGTCCAACGCATTCTGAAAAACTGGAAGGATAGTGGACCATCGTCTTCCAGGAAGAAATGTGGCCGGAAAGGCAGATGAAGTGATGCAGCATCATGCCTAGTGCTACTGTATGAGCCTGTGGGGGCAGTGTGATGATCTGGGGTTGCTGCAGTTGCTCAGGTCCAGGTTCAGCAACAGTATGAGCTCAGATAATGAGGTCAGCTGATACCTGAATATACTGAATGAGCAGGTTATTCCATCAATGGATGTTTCTTTCCTGATGGCACGGCCATATTCCAAGATGAGCGTGCCAGAATTTATCGGGCTCAGATTGTGAAAGATGGTTCAGGGATCATCAGACATCATTTTCACACATGGATTGGCCCCCACAGAGTCCAGACCTGAACCCCATTGAGAATCTTTGGGATGTGCTGTGGTCAGACTCTACAATCATCATCAAGATCTTGGAGAAAAATTGATGCAACAGGATGCAAATAAATCTGGTGACATTGCAGAAGCTTCTGGAAACACAGCGAATGCTGCCGCCATCAAAGCTAAAGGCTCCAACCAAATGTGAAAGGTTTCACCTTTTTTTGGTGGAGACTTTTTTTGAGCCGGGCGGTGTATGTACATATATATATATATATATATATATATATATATATATATATATATATATATATATATATATATATATATATATATATATATATATGTACATACACGCAAACAGGCAGGAAGGAAAGAGGTGTCAGTGACAGAAACATGGCATTCATATTTATAATATTCTGTGTGTCCGATACTCCGGACACACCTCTGTGACTAACGGAGGATTAGTCGCCGAGTCCTCAAAGACGTCCATGACGAGGATTGAAAGAGACAGGCATTGAAGTAACCTCCCCACTGTCAGTGCAAGCATGCACACACACACACATGCACATGCACACACACACACACACACACACACACACACACACACACACACACACACACACACACACACACACACACACACACACACACACACACACACATGCACATGCACACGCACACACACACACACACACACACACACACACACACACACACACACACACACACACACACACACACACACGCACACACACACCTGAGTCTCCGTCATTAACCGTGAAAACAACAAGAGCAGCAGCGCAGACGTGATTAAACCCTTCATTCATCAATTCGGCACGGCACGGGACACGTGCACTCATCCACGCGCACGGCAGATCTGACTCCTCTCCATGATGACGTCCATTAGCATGAGTGACAGCAGGACCGGGGGGGTGGGGGGGTTACAGAGGCTCCTGAAGCGAGACCAAATGCATCCTGGCTTCACAGGTGTTCTCTTTCAGGGTCTTCATAAACAAAAGGCCGACCTCCGAGAAGAGGGCTGACCTGTGAGACGCCTGCACCCCCACCAGCGATGAGGTGGGGGTGCTGATTACAGAGCAGACGAGGAGCTGCAGAGTGCCATATTTGTTCCACCATTTGTACTACGGTGTCCCTGAATGGACAAAACAATGTGTAAAGTGAGAATCCTCTGAACTTAAAGCTGCTGTAGCAGCTTGTTTAGTAACAGTTAGAGGCTGTTTGGGGTCAGAAATGTCCTGAAAGACATTAAAGTAGTTCCTCATGGTCACAGCTGCACCCGAGACCCCTCCTGCACTCACGGATGAAAACATATTCATGTCTGGGAGAATTTTGACCACTAACAGCCACCGTACATTCACTACAGTGCTGGAATATGATGGTATTTGAAAGAAAACATCTTTTCTTTCAAATACCATCTTCACCACTAGATGGCAGTAAATCTTACGGACTGCACCTTTAAGGTCGGACATGCAGAAGTTGAAAATCCCACTTTTAAGCTTTTCCCACAGAGATTTTGCGATTTGGGAAAGAAAGCTGCTGCTTCACAGGGGAGACCCAAAACTGCTTCCTCACCACTTTCCCTTCTTATTTCAGACACCAACTATGCAGTAAGAATTTTAGATTTGGTATCATTAGGTATGTTTGTGTGGTATCGGTAACAGTATCGGCCGGTTATCGGTATCTGTTTTAAGAAATAGTTGTCGTGCATCCGTAACGAGACCCCCCCTCCGTTACCTCCGTTTGCTAACCAGTGGCGTTTAGCTCGGGCTGATTACGCGGCGTGAATGTGAGGTGACGTTTATCAGGAGCTGCCGGCCTTCTGTCAGAAAGCTCGGTGAGCTGGAGAATAAACCGGCAGGATTTTCACGCTTTGGACACGTCACAACACGGCGGCTGCACTCGCCTGGGTCCGCTCCATTTACCGCCCTGGCGACCGAGCGGCTGCACTCGTCTGGGTCCGCTCCATTTACCGCCCGGCGACCGAGTGGCGAGATCTGCTCTGTTCAGCTGCAGCATCATGTCGCAGCAGGGACGGGCCATGTGGACTACAAACATCACCATCATTTCTGGTTTTCATCACGGTGACGATAACTGACAATAAAAGAAGGATCCTTTTTGTTTGTATTATAAATCCATCACTACATTCTGTCTCGAAACCTAAAATAATACTAGAACCAACTAAACTACATCATTTAAGTTCAAGTAGTACACCTGTACTACACAACTGCAGTGACACCAACCGAACACGTCTGAAATACGGAAACAAATTTCACATTTATTCAAAAGGTGCAAACAGGAAAAAGTAAGCATATAAATAACGGCAAATGAAGGTGGATCAGTTTAAATTATCACTTCTATTGGGGATGATGAATTATTATGTTGGGGGATTTCTCACACGATAATATATCGCCCATCCCGTGTCACAGTCACCTGCTTTACACCGTCACTGTCCTCGTTTGTTAGGAGACTGAAACAGACGTCTGCAAACGTATCAGTTCGTGCAAACGTATCAGTTCATACAAACGTATCAGTTCATACAAACGTATCAGTTCATACAAACGTATCAGTTCATACAAACGTATCAGTTCATACAAACGTATCAGTTCGTGCAAACGTATCAGTTCATACAAGCGTATCAGTTCGTGCAAAGCGTATCCAGTTCGTGCAAACGTCTCAGTTCGTACAAGCGTATCAGTTCGTGCAAGCGTATCAGTTCGTACAAATGTATCAGTTCGTACAAGCGTATCAGTTCGTACAAACGTATCAGTTCGTACAAGCGTATCAGTTCGTGCAAGCGTATCAGTTCGTGCAAGCGTATCAGTTGGTGCAAGCGTATCAGTTCGTACAAACGTATCACTTCGTACAAACGTATCAGTTCGTACAAACGTATCAGTTCGTACAAACGTATCAGTTCGTACAAACGTATCAGTTCGTACAAACGTATCAGTTCGTACAAACGTATCAGTTCGTACAAACGTATCACTTCGTACAAGCGTATCACTTCGTACAAACGTATCAGTTCGTTGCAAAGCGTATCGGATTCGTACAAAGCGTATCAGTTCGTGCAAGCGTATCAGTTCGTACAAACGTATCAGTTCGTACAAGCGTATCAGTTCGTACAAGCGTATCAGTTCGTGCAAACGTATCCAGTTCGTACAAACGTATCCAGTTCGTACAAACGTATCAGTTCGTACAAACGTATCAGTTCGTGCAAGCGTATCGGATTCGTACAAGCGTATCAGTTCGTGCAAGCGTATCAGTTCGATGCAAGCGTATCAGTTCGTGCAAACGTATCAGTTCATACAAACGTATCAGTTCGTGCAAACGTATCAGTTCGTGCAAACGTATCAGTTCGTACAAACGTATCAGTTCGTACAAACGTATCAGTTCGTGCAAACGTATCAGTTCGTGCAAACGTATCAGTTCATACAAACGTATCAGTTCGTACAAACGTATCAGTTTAGTACAAAGCGTCTCAGTTAGTAAGCGTCTCAGTTCGTACAAGCGTATCAGTTCGTACAAGCGTATCAGTTCATGCAAAGCGTATCAGTTCGTGCAAGCGTATCAGTTCGTACAAGCGTATCAGTTCGTACAAGCGTATCGGATTCGTGCAAGCGTATCGAGTTCGTGCAAGCGTATCGGTTCGTTCAAGCGTATCAGTTCGTACAAGCGTATCGGTTCGTGCAAGCGTATCAGTTCACGATACAAGCGTATCCAGTTCGTTCAAGCGTATCAGTTGGAGTAAAGCGTATCAGTTCGTACAAAACGTATCAGTTAGAATTACAAAGCGTATCAGTTAGTACAAGCGTATCAGTTCGTACAAGCGTATCGTTAGTATAAAGCGTATCGGTTGGTACAAAGCGTATCAGTTCGTACAAAGCGTATCAGTTCGTACAAGCGTATCAGTTCGTACAAGCGTATCAGTTAAATACAAGCGTATCAGTTAGTACAAGCGTATCGGATTCGTACAAGCGTATCAGTTAGTACAAGCGTATCAGTTCGTACAAGCGTATCAGTTGGTACAAACGTATCAGTTCGTACAAGCGTATCAGTTCATACAAGCGTATCAGTTGGTACAAGCGTATCAGTTGGTACAAGCGTATCAGTTCGTACAAGCGTATCAGTTTCGTACAAACGTATCAGTTCGTACAAGCGTATCAGTTCGTACAAGCGTATCAGTTCGTACAAGCGTATCAGTTCGTACAAACGTATCAGTTCGTACAAGCGTATCAGTTCGTACAAACGTATCAGTTCGTACAAGCGTATCGGTTCGTACAAGCGTATCAGTTCGTACAAACGTATCAGTTAGTACAAACGTATCAGTTCGTACAAGCGTATCAGTTCGTACAAGCGTATCAGTTAGTACAAGCGTATCAGTTCGTACAAACGTATCCAGTTCGTACAAACGTATCAGTTGGTACAAACGTATCAGTTCGTACAAACGTATCAGTTCGTATAAAGCGTATCCAGTTCGTACAAACGTATCAGTTCGTACAAACGTATCAGTTCGTACAAACGTATCAGTTCGTACAAACGTATCAGTTCGTGCAAACGTATCAGTTAGGTACAAACGTATCCAGTTCGTACAAACGTCTGCTCTGTGAAATCATCATTTCGTTTTTGTTAAAACATATTTCCATCTGTAAATGATTTCCTCTCCATTCAGCAGCAAAAAGCTGTGAAGGGGGTTTCAAAATAATGGGCACGTTTCCATGGAGACTGTTTTCCCTTTCGGTACGAAATCATTCTGATTGAGGACTTCAGGGCAGCTGTTGCCATGGTAACTAATTCATTCGGATCTGGCGTGTACATGCGCCAACATTTATTCAGAATAATCCTGTCCGACATGCAGAATGATGAAAATCACGTTATTTATTAAAGACGGAGGTCTCCAAACTGATCATCATGGTTGTGGTTTCTGCAGGACTTGATCCAGCAGCTGATCCTGCTGCACGGAGAAAAAGGCGTAGAGACACAATCTGAATTAAAAACAAACTTTCTGTCGCTGTCCGAGGAATTACGTTGTTCACAGCCATCTGTCAAAGGGAGGAAACGTCACTCGTCGCACGTTAACGTCTCATTGAAGCATCGCTGTAAGAACGCAACGTTCCGATTCAGCGTTTACACGGTACCCCGTTCGGTTTGGGGAAACGAATATTCTGCCCCCGTGAAACCGAATGAAAATTCATTCGGTTCAGCACTTTTCATTCGGAAAGAGCCTTTAAAGGCCTCCTTCCACTGAAAAGCCGTTTAACTTGCTCCTTCTGAAATACGAGGGTTTCCCCTTGTTTACTTACACATGCTGACTTGCTAGCGTTGCGTTCCCCCCAGTCGGCTGTGCTTCCTCATCACAGAAACAATACGAAGAAAAGAGCGAATCCGGAACAGCCTCGCACTTCTACGTCACATTGCAAATAGCGTATCCCACGTGGGGTTTCTATCTGTCCATTGGAAGGCAGGTAACCCTCCACTACACACTAGAAGTAAAGACGGCACCACTGCAGCTTCGGAGTTGAGAAGCTAATTAGCTAACTGTTTGTTAGCATGGCGGAACAAACTTGTTTGTCGGCTCTATTTCCTGTCTGTAACAAAATAAGAGCGGAGGGCGGAGCTTCCTTCATACACTGATGGGAGGCAGCCAATCAGACGGAAGTTCATGAGAAGGACCCGGAAAAGCTGCCGTTGGACCACAAGCCTCTCTTCTAGTATACAAATACAGCTGGATACAAAGATACCAGAAGGTTTTTTTTAAACAGAAACGATGCAGAATGCATTCAATAATAATGGAGAACACAGAAATATTAATGACATGACCATGGAAGTGCAACTTTAAACAGAAACGATGCAGAATGCATTCAATAATAATGGAGAACACAGAAATATTCATGACATCACCATGGAAGTACAACTTTAAGCCGAAAGCAGTCAGTATGTTTGGGTCCATGTAAACGCAGCTACTGAAACAAAAAGACTGAGACTGTCAGATCTCCTACTGAATACAAACGTGTGTTTGCAGCTTCCATCCCATAATAATACTGGATGAACAGGAAACACGTGTGGAAAATGGTTTCACATTTTGGCCGGTAAAAAATATGCGTGGCCGGTGAATCAAAAAGTTAATTTCGGACACTGGGGGGGGGTGCAGCAGGTCGGTGGGGGGTGGGGTGGGGGGTGGGGGGGGTGCAGCAGCACTGCGGCGGGTTTGTCAGTCATGCTGTCCGTCAGACTGACATGTCATTGTTTCGGCCGACAGCTGGCTGAGAGCAACAGCGTTTCCATTAAGGAGGAACACGGCTCAGCCCGACTGCTGGCTGAGACACAGGATGACAGGGACTTTCCACCACACCATCATCATCATCATCATCACAGACATGAAGGTGGACGGTGCGTCCAGCAGCACGGGGACGTCCTGCAGGTTGTCTGACACGCTGTCCACATCTGCAGCCCCCCCCCCCCCCCCCCCCCCCCCCCCCCCCCCCCCCCCCCCCCCCCCCCCCCCCCCCCCCCCCCCCCCCCCCCCCCCCCCCCCCCCCCCCCCCCCCCCCCCCCCCCCCCCCCCCCCCCCCCCCCCCCCCCCCCCCCCCCCCCCCCCCCTGGTACGCCACATGTCTCACGTCAGTCCCCGTAAACCGTCCACATCACCAGCTTCAGCTGGCAGATTACAGGGTTTGTCCTCCACACGGACATCGGCGGCTGCCGCCGGCGCACGGAGACGTGAAAAGCCCAAAATAAACAAATAATTAATAAATAAATATTTCCAGCAGTATCTGTCAGGATGGTGATTTAGTGATTTAAAGCTGGAAATTCTGGGCTTCTTCTGCAACCGTCTCAAAACAGCAAAATCCCATAAAAGAAAACGGAAGAGAAAAGAAAATTTGGCTAAAGTTTATGTTTTGTATGGAAAAGGATAAGGAAGAGAAATAAACTAAGAAAAAAGTCAGATTTCTGACTTTTTCCAGAACATTAAAATAAATACATATATAAATAACCGCGGGATTTTTTTAAAATTTTTATTCATAATTTTATTCAGTTTCTGAAAAAAGTCATAATTTTGATTTAAATCTCAGATTTCTGACTCATTTTCATACCATCTAAAAAATATTAGGGGGATTTTTTTTGTCTTGAAAAACGTCAATTTTTACTTTTTCAGAAATTTTTAAAATGAAAATGTCCCATATTTTTTTCCTTTTTTTTTTTAAATACTATGAGAAAAACGTCATAATTTTGACTTTAATCTCAGGATTTTTCTTTCCTCAGTGGTCCTAATCCTCGTCTGTAGTTTCATTTTCCAAAACCTAAAAGTTGAAATAAAACTGTTTACATCCACCCTGAAGTAAAAATCCGGTTCCTACTCGTTTGTTTCAGCAACGACATGAAAACACACGATGACACAGATGTTCACGATAACTGTAGCTCATAGCAGCAGATCGATACCAACGTACTTCAGTTCCGTTATTCTGGATTAAAGAGGGATTATAGTCACGTACAAATGATAGAAGGAGGAGAAGAAGAAGAGGAAGAAGAAGAAGAAGAGGAAGAACAGGAAGGAGAAAAATAGGAGGAAGAAGAGAAAGAGGAAGAAGCACAAGAAGAAGAGAGGAAGAGAAAGAAGAAAAAAGACACTAAGAAGAGGAAGAGGAAGAAGAAGAAAAAAAAAAAAAGAGGAAGAGAAAGAAGAAGAAGAAGAAGAAGAAGAAGAAGAAGAAGAAAAAAGAAGAAGAAGAAGAAGAGGAAGAAATCTGTTGTGCCCCCCCCCCCCCCAGCTGCTGATCCTGGTCTGCATAAACATGTCTGCATCAGAAACAGCACGGAGACGGTAGCTAGAAGACGTGGCGGCACCGACCTGATCCAGCTCAGAGACGTAGACGGGCTTCTCCTGGACGCCCACGGCCATGGGTTGGTTGGGGGGGATCTCCACCTCCTCGTACATCTTGTTGTTGTCCCTGCGGATTCCCTCAGGCAGCAGCATCTGGAGGAGAAAAGGTCACTGACATCACTGCACAGACTCAGACACGGCAGCTTCAGTCTCAGACATCACACCCGGATAAAGTCACGGCCCAGCTGGTCCATAAAACCGCAAAACCGTCAGAATCCGGCAACGAGATCATCATCAGGGCGTTCTGGATCCGATAGTAACAGTCAGAGCGTTCTGGATCCGATAGTAACAGTCAGAGCGTTCTGGATCCGATAGTAACAGTCAGAGCATTCTGGATCCGATAGTAACAGTCAGAGCGTTCTGGATCCGATAGTAACAGTCAGAGCGTTCTGGATCCGATAGTAACAGTCAGAGCGCTCTGGATCCGATAGTAACAGTCAGAGCGTTCTGGATCCGATAGTAACAGTCAGAGCGTTCTGGATCCGATAGTAACAGTCAGAGCGTTCTGGATCCGATAGCAACAGTCAGAGCGTTCTGGATCTGATAGTAACAGTCAGAGCGTTCTGGATCCGATAGTAACAGTCAGAGCGTTCTGGATCCGATAGTAACAGAGCGTTCTGGATCCGATAGTAACAGTCAGAGCGTTCTGGATCTGATAGTAACAGTCAGAGCGTTCTGGATCCGATAGTAACAGTCAGAGCGTTCTGGATCCGATAGTAACAGTCAGAGCGTTCTGGATCCGATAGTAACAGAGCGTTCTGGATCCGATAGTAACAGTCAGAGCGTTCTGGATCCGATAGTAACAGTCAGAGCGTTCTGGATCTGATAGCAACAGTCAGAGCGTTCTGGATCCGATAGTAACAGTCAGAGCGTTCTGGATCCGATAGTAACAGTCAGAGCGTTCTGGATCCGATAGTAACAGTCAGAGCGTTCTGGATCCGATAGTAACAGTCAGAGCGTTCTGGATCCGATAGTAACAGTCAGAGCGTTCTGGATCCGATAGTAACAGTCAGAGCGTTCTGGATCCGATAGTAACAGTCAGAGCGTTCTGGATCCGATAGTAACAGAGCGTTCTGGATCTGATAGTAACAGAGCGTTCTGGATCCGATAGTAACAGAGCGTTCTGGATCCGATAGTAACAGTCAGAGCGTTCTGGATCCGATAGTAACAGTCAGAGCGTTCTGGATCCGATAGTAACAGTCAGAGCGTTCTGGATCCGATAGTAACAGTCAGAGCGTTCTGGATCCGATAGTAACAGTCAGAGCGTTCTGGATCCGATAGTAACAGTCAGAGCGTTCTGGATCCGATAGTAACAGAGCGTTCTGGATCCGATAGTAACAGTCAGAGCGGTCTGGATCCGATAGTAACAGTCAGAGCGTTCTGGATCCGATAGTAACAGTCAGAGCGTTCTGGATCCGATAGTAACAGTCAGAGCGTTCTGGATCCGATAGTAACAGAGCGTTCTGGATCCGATAGTAACAGTCAGAGCGTTCTGGATCCGATAGTAACAGTCAGAGCGCTCTGGATCCGATAGTAACAGTCAGAGCGTTCTGGATCCGATAGTAACAGTCAGAGCGTTCTGGATCCGATAGTAACAGAGCGTTCTGGATCCGATAGTAACAGTCAGAGCGTTCTGGATCCGATAGTAACAGTCAGAGCGGTCTGGATCCGATAGTAACAGTCAGAGCGGTCTGGATCCGATAGTAACAGTCAGAGCGGTCTGGATCCGATAGTAACAGTCAGAGCGTTCTGGATCCGATAGTAACAGTCAGAGCGTTCTGGATCCGATAGTAACAGTCAGAGCGGTCTGGATCCGATAGTAACAGTCAGAGCGTTCTGGATCCGATAGTAACAGTCAGAGCGTTCTGGATCCGATAGTAACAGTCAGAGCGTTCTGGATCCGATAGTAACAGTCAGAGCGTTCTGGATCCGATAGTAACAGTCAGAGCGTTCTGGATCCGATAGTAACAGTCAGAGCGTTCTGGATCCGATAGTAACAGAGCGTTCTGGATCCGATAGTAACAGTCAGAGCGTTCTGGATCTGATAGTAACAGTCAGAGCGTTCTGGATCCGATAGTAACAGTCAGAGCGTTCTGGATCCGATAGTAACAGTCAGAGCGTTCTGGATCCGATAGTAACAGTCAGAGCGTTCTGGATCCGATAGTAACAGTCAGAGCGTTCTGGATCCCATAGTAACAGTCAGAGCGTTCTGGATCCGATAGTAACAGTCAGAGCGTTCTGGATCCGATAGTAACAGTCAGAGCGTTCTGGATCCGATAGTAACAGTCAGAGCGTTCTGGATCCGATAGTAACAGAGCGTTCTGGATCCGATAGTAACAGTCAGAGCGTTCTGGATCCGATAGTAACAGTCAGAGCGTTCTGGATCCGATAGAAACAGTCAGAGCGTTCTGGATCCGATAATAACAGTCAGAGCGTTCTGGATCCGATAGTAACAGTCAGAGCGTTCTGGATCCGATAGTAACAGTCAGAGCGTTCTGGATCCGATAGTAACAGTCAGAGCGTTCTGGATCCTATAGAAACAGTCAGAGCGTTCTGGATCCGATAGTAACAGTCAGAGCGTTCTGGATCCGATAGTAACAGTCAGAGCGTTCTGGATCCGATAGAAACAGTCAGAGCGGTCTGGATCCTATAGAAACAGTCAGAGCGTTCTGGATCCGATAGTAACAGTCAGAGCGTTCTGGATCCGATAGTAACAGTCAGAGCGTTCTGGATCCGATAGTAACAGTCAGAGCGTTCTGGATCCGATAGTAACAGTCAGAGCGTTCTGGATCTGATAGTAACAGAGCGTTCTGGATCCGATAGTAACAGAGCGTTCTGGATCCGATAGTAACAGTCAGAGCGTTCTGGATCCGATAGTAACAGTCAGAGCGTTCTGGATCTGATAGTAACAGTCAGAGCGTTCTGGATCCGATAGTAACAGTCAGAGCGTTCTGGATCCGATAGTAACAGTCAGAGCGGTCTGGATCCGATAGAAACAGTCAGAGCGTTCCGGATCCGATAGAAACAGTCAGAGCGTTCTGGATCCGATAGTAACAGAGCGTTCTGGATCCGATAGTAACAGTCAGAGCGTTCTGGATCCGATAGTAACAGAGCGTTCTGGATCCGATAGTAACAGTCAGAGCGTTCTGGATCCGATAGTAACAGTCAGAGCGTTCTGGATCCGATAGTAACAGTCAGAGCGTTCTGGATCCGATAGTAACAGTCAGAGCGTTCTGGATCCGATAGTAACAGTCAGAGCGTTCTGGATCCGATAGTAACAGAGCGTTCTGGATCCGATAGTAACAGTCAGAGCGTTCTGGATCCGATAGTAACAGAGCGTTCTGGATCCGATAGTAACAGTCAGAGCGTTCTGGATCTGAAAGCAACAGTCAGAGCGTTCTGGATCCGATAGTAACAGTCAGAGCGTTCTGGATCCGATAGTAACAGTCAGAGTGTTCTGGATCCGATAGTAACAGTCAGAGCGTTCTGGATCCGATAGTAACAGTCAGAGCGTTCTGGATCCGATAGTAACAGTCAGAGCGTTCTGGATCCGATAGTAACAGAGCGTTCTGGATCCGATAGTAACAGAGCGTTCTGGATCCGATAGTAACAGAGCGTTCTGGATCCGATAGCAACAGTCAGAGCGTTCTGGATCAGATAGTAACAGTCAGAGCGTTCTGGATCCGATAGTAACAGTCAGAGCGTTCTGGATCCGATAGTAACAGTCAGAGCGTTCTGGATCCGATAGTAACAGAGCGTTCTGGATCCGATAGTAACAGAGCGTTCTGGATCCGATAGTAACAGAGCGTTCTGGATCCGATAGTAACAGAGCGTTCTGGATCCGATAGTAACAGTCAGAGCGTTCTGGATCTGAAAGCAACAGTCAGAGCGCTCTGGATCCGATAGTAACAGTCAGAGCGTTTTGGATCAGATAGTAACAGTCAGAGCGTTCTGGATCAGATAGTAACAGTCAGAGCGTTCTGGATCCGATAGTAACAGTCAGAGCGTTCTGGATCAGATAGTAACAGTCAGAGTGTTCTGGATCAGATAGTAACAGTCAGAGCGTTCTGGATCAGATAGTAACAGTCAGAGCGTTCTGGATCAGATAGTAACAGTCAGAGGGTTCTGGATCTGAAAGCAACAGTCAGAGCGTTCTGGATCTGATAGCAACAGTCAGAGCGTTTTGGATCAGATAGTAACAGTCAGAGCGTTCTGGATCAGATAGTAACAGTCAGAGCGTTCTGGATCCGATAGTAACAGTCAGAGCGTTCTGGATCAGATAGTAACAGTCAGAGTGTTCTGGATCCGATAGCAACAGTCAGAGCGCTCTGGATCCGATAGTAACAGTCAGAGCATTCTGGATCCGATAGTAACAGTCAGAGCGTTCTGGATCCGATAGCAACAGTCAGAGCGCTCTGGATCCGATAGTAACAGTCAGAGCGGTCTGGATCCGATAGTAACAGTCAGAGCGTTCTGGATCCGATAGTAACAGTCAGAGCGTTCTGGATCCGATAGTAACAGTCAGAGCGTTCTGGATCCGATAGTAACAGTCAGAGCGTTCTGGATCTGATAGTAACAGTCAGAGCGTTCTGGATCCAATAGTAACAGTCAGAGTGTTCTGGATCCGATAGTAACAGTCAGAGCGCCTGGATCCGATAGTAACAGTCAGAGTGTTCTGGATCTGATAGCAACAGTCAGAGCGTTCTGGATCCGATAGTAACAGAGCGTTCTGGATCCAATAGTAACAGTCAGAGCGTTTTGGATCAGATAGTAACAGTCAGAGTGTTCTGGATCCGATAGTAACAGTCAGAGCGTTCTGGATCCGATAGTAACAGTCAGAGCGTTCTGGATCCAATAGTAACAGTCAGAGCGTTTTGGATCAGATAGTAACAGTCAGAGTGTTCTGGATCTGATAGTAACAGTCAGAGCGTTCTGGATCCAATAGTAACAGTCAGAGTGTTCTGGATCCGATAGTAACAGTCAGAGCGTTCTGGATCCGATAGTAACAGTCAGAGTGTTCTGGATCTGATAGCAACAGTCAGAGCGTTCTGGATCCGATAGTAACAGAGCGTTCTGGATCCAATAGTAACAGTCAGAGCGTTTTGGATCAGATAGTAACAGTCAGAGTGTTCTGGATCCGATAGTAACAGTCAGAGCGTTCTGGATCCAATAGTAACAGAGCGTTCTGGATCCGATAGTAACAGTCAGAGCGTTTTGGATCAGATAGTAACAGTCAGAGTGTTCTGGATCCCTGGAGGACTGAAAGGAGAATCAGGAGTCTCACCCTGGCTCCTCCCACAAACGCCGGCGCCTTGGTCGCCTCCGCGTAGCTGTCGTAGACGTTGGGATATCGCACCCGTTCGTAGACTCGCTCCCTGCTGAAGACGGGCTCGGAGCGAGCCGTCAGCAGGGCGTGCTCCCTGCACCAACACAGGACAGAAAAACAAACATGTTTCTGTTGATCTTCTCTCAGTTTGCATCCCTGCAGCTGCTCCTGATGCTCGTCGCTCTGTTTACAGCTGCAGCATCTCGTCTCCGTGTCGGGCCAGACCAGACCGGACCGGACTGGACCGGACCGCGGATGACGTTAGCGTTTTTCTATCTCCGTCGCTCTTCTCCTCTCTCCCCTCGTCCGTCATAAACAGTCAGGTTCAGTACTGACATGCAATTCAGCTGTAAACAAACTCAGAAGTGTATCATATATACATATACATATATACACATATATTAGGGATGCACAATATTGGAATTTTGGCCGATATCCGATATGCCGATATTTCAAAAATCATGTGGCCAATAACGGATAAATACCGATATTAAAGCCGAAAAAAATGAGCAATCATTGCAAATAGCAGTTTTGTTATCTGTTTAAAAAATAGGGGTGAGAAAAAATATCAAAACACTGAAATATCGCGATATTTTCACATGCCGATATCAAATCGATATTTAAAAACCAGGTATCAATCTATTTTACTTACAAAATCTTGCGAGATTTCATCCTTCTGTTAAAAAACACAAAGTCATGATATTTCATGAATTCTCGCGAGATTTCGTAAGTAAAACAGATCAATACCACGTTTTAATTGACAATTTAATAAGTTTTTTAGACTTCAGACACGCAGGCTGATCGGTTAAATATCAGTGGGGTGGCCGGTGACCGATACTCAGGTTTAAGGCCAATATAAAGGCCGATTATATTGTGCATCCCTCATATATATTATATATATATATATATATTTATATATACATACATATATATGTACATACATACATGTATGTATATATGTATGTATAAACTTTTCACTCTGTTTCATTGCAGCCATTTTTTGCTAAAATCAAAACAGTTCATGTTATTTCTCATTAATGTCACTCAGCTCCATCTAGACAAAAATAAACAGAAATGTAGACATTTTTGCAAATTTATTAAAGAAACCCTGAACTATGACATGGTGATAAGTATTGAGTACTTTGCTCAGTACTGAGTAGAAGTACTTCTGAGCTGGTACAGCCATGAGTCTTCTTGGGAATGATGCAACAATGTTCCACACCTGGATTTGGGATCTTCTGGTTCTTCTTGCAGATCCTCTCCAGTTCTGTCAGGTTGGATGGTGAACGGTGGTGTTCAGCCATTTTCAGGTCTCTCAGAGATGCTCAGTTGGGTTTAAGTCAGGGGTTCTGGCTGGGCCGGTCCAGAATGGTCCAGAGTGGTTCTGATCCACTCCTTTGTTATTTCAGCTGTGTGTGAGGGTCATTGTCTTGTTGGAAGGTGAACCTTCGGCCCAGTCTGAGCTCCTGAACTCTGGAAGAGCTTTTCTTCCAGGATCTCTGTACTTGGCCGCATTCATCTTTCCTTCAACTGCAACCAGTCGTCCTGTTCCTGCAGCTGAAAAACACCCCCATACCATGATGCTGCCACCACCATGCTTCACTGTTGGGATGGTATTGGGCAGGTGATGAGCAGTGCCTGGTTTTCTCCACACATACCGCTTAGAATGAACTCCAGAAAGTTCAATCTTGGTCTCATCAGACCAGAGAATCTTATTTCTCTCAGTCTGGGAGTCCTTCATGTGTTTTTGGCAAACTCTATGCGGGCTTTCATACGTCTGCACTGAGGAGAGGCTTCCATCGGGCCGCTCTGCCATAAAGCCCCGACTGGTGGAGGCTGCAGTGATACTGACTTTGTGGAACTTTCTCCATCTCCCTACTGCATCTCTGGAGCTCAGCCACAGTGATCTTTGGCTTCTTCTTTACTCTCTCACCAAGGCTCTTCTCCCACCATTGCTCAGTTTGGCTGGACGGCCGGGTCTAGGAAGAGTTCTGGTCGTCCCAAACTTCTTCCATGTAAGGACTATGGAGGCCACCGTGCTCTTAGGAACCTTTAGTGCTGCAGAAACTCTTTTGTAACCTTGTCCAGATCTGTGTCTCACCACAATTCTGTCTCTGAGCTCCTTGGACAGTTCCTTCCACCTCATGATCCTCATTTGCTCTGACATGCACTGTGAGCTGGAAGCTCTTATATAGACAGGTGTGTGTCTTTCCTAATCACGTCCAATCAGTTTAATTAAACACAGCTGGACTCCAATGAAGGAGTAGAACCATCTCAAGGAGGATCAGAAGGAACGGACAGAATATGAGTTAAATATTGAGTCACTGCAAAGGCTCTGAATACTTATGACCATGTCATATTTCAGTTTCTTTTTTAATAAATTTTCAAAAATGTCTACATTTCTGTTTTTTCTGTCTAGATGGGAGCTGAGTGACATTAATGAGAAATAATGAACTTCTTTGATTTCTGGCAAAATGGCTGCAATGAAACAAAGAGTGAAAAGTTTAAAGGGGTCTGAATACTTTCTGTACCCACTGTGTGAATATATATATATACATATATATGTGTGTGTGTGTATAAAATATTATATTATTGTATTATATCCATATTTTAGCCACAAACTTAGCTTCCTTTAAATCCATAAAGCTCCTCTTGGCAAGACAACACTGCAGCCGCTTCTGCTGTCATGATGCTGGACAGGACAACATCAATAAATAAATAAATAAATTAGTTAATTAATTAAGTTGTTATTTAAATGTGTTTGAAGAACAGAACTGAGCCGGTCTTTATCCAGACGTGAACCATCCTCCATTTCAGGTTTTAAAAATGAATAAGAGGGTTGATGGATGATTCAAAGGAGGCGGCAGACACGAGGCATTATGCTCCTCCTAAAGTGGCTTACCTCTCCACTAATCTGTTCTTCCACACTGCACTGGATTTGGCCATGCTAAGTTTTTAATTAAACAGATCGCTGCTCTTTTTCCCCCCATCGTCTCATATTAAAGTTTGTGGAGAGAAGATTTGCCGTCTTCCTGTGATGCTGTTGTTTTCCTCCCAGCTGCAGTCGTGTCATGAAAAATGCAGGAGCTGGCAGGGATGGCTGCAGATACTTCACACCGGAGACGGACAGACGGAGAACAAAGACCAACAACACAAAAGGGAAGAGAAAGTTTGAGGATTTACCGCTGGGCTCTCATCTCTCTCGGGTCAAAGGTCAGGACGGCATCCGAGGAGTCGCCCTCGTCGGCTCCTTTGCCTCTCTTCTTCTCTCTCTTCTCTTCTCGTCGGTACATTTTCATCATTTGTTTCTCCTTCTCTGATTGGATGGTGACCTGGCAGCCGTAGGCAGGCTTCACCTCGCCGCTGACTTTCCTGCCCACCTCTGTGGAGACAAACACGGAGCACATGAAAGGAGAACCAGGGGTGTCAAACACCAGCAGAAGGCCCGGCCCGGCCCGGCCCGACCCGGCCCGGCCCGGCACGCGGGCTGAACCTGGTGCATGCAAACATGGCAGCCAAAATTAAAATTCATTAAAACGAACTTCAACATCTGATCATGATGTGAAATACTGGATTTTCCCTTTCAGATACTGGGAATAGATGTTTACGTGGTGATCTGGAAGCATGGAGACACGAGTAAATATGTAAAATAAATCAAATAATATTTAAATAAAACTGTGCATCATCTATAACAAAAATGAGTTTCTATACATAAGAATTTAAATAAAAATAAAATTAAAAAATTCAATAAAAATAATAAGAAATTACCAATATAAAACTGATAAAAAAAAAATAAAATAAGAATAAATGGTCAATCTTACTTTTTTATATACAGTCCTCAAAATTATTCATACACTCCAATTTAAAAAAAAAGGATAAATTCACAATAGTAACTAAAATAACAGGAAACCAATAATAAATAAAAATTCACAAAAATGTAATTTAGTGAAATAAAATATTGCTATTAAATTGTGGTTGGAAATAATAATAATAATAGCAAAAACAACAATCCCAGACACATCAGAGCATCTTCCCATGAACATGGACCAACATACCTGTCAGCAGGTGCAGACGTCTGATTGGACGTTACAGAAACACCTGATTGCAGTGATTGTCTCAAAGTGTTGCTCATCAACATTTTAGCATCAGAGCCCCATCATGCTTGTTTACTCATTTTATTTATTTCATGTTTGTTTTTAATGTTTCTGTTGAACCACAATTCAGAATAAATGTGATTTTCATAGAATTTTTATTTATTATTATTTTAGTCAATTTCATCTTATTTCACTGACAGATGATTTTTTTCCTTCTTTAATTTTAAGGACAACTGTATGTAAATTTTATATATAAAAATACATACAAAAGAAGACAGAAATTAATAATAAATAGTATTAATAACATATGTGAATAAATAAAATATGTGAATGATAAACTGAAGTAAATATTGTTGAAACTTTGTGTATTTTTCTCCAGAAATTTCAGGTTGTTCATAATATTTTCTAAAAGTACAGTTCAATGATATAAACATCTTGATAATTAGGGGTGGGAGAAAATATTGCAATATTTTCCTGTGCTGACATCGCCTGGTGCAGCAGCCTGATACACGGCAGGTCAGTCTGGTTCCTCCGCTGGAGACTGGTTTCCGATGCGGGACAATGTCAGCGTTGTTTACTGCTGAACTACGAATATGAGGAAGCGTTTGTGTCGCACATCATGTGACTATGACCAGGAAGCGGTTAGTTACACACCAGAACAGCAGAAACAGCGGCGGAGACGTCGGAGGAGTTTTAGCTTCCTGTTAATGACTCTACTGCTGCGCTGTGATTGGTCCGGTCAGCTTTTTACCGGGGTGGAATCACTTCCCATTGGAGGGAACCCAGACCGACCTGCCGTGTATCTCATACATGGCGTTGGTCAGGCTGGTGGACCAGACGAGTGCCGACATATCTATATTTAAAAACGCAGTATCCATCTATTTTACCAACGAAATCTCGTGAGATTTCATCGTTCCGTTATGAAATCTTGTGGCATTTCATTAAATCTCAAGAGATTTTGTAACAGAACAATAAAATCTTGCGAGATTTCCTTTGTTATATGGATAGATACAGCATTTTAAAGCGTTTTTAAAGAATAAGTTTAATTTTTTTCAACCTGGACCTTATTTCTCAGGAGTTACGTCGGCGCCGGGCCCCCCCGGGGAATATCTTCCAAAGGACTCAAAGTGATGCAGAAACTTTACCAGGAGTAAATGCACGTAAGAACTCCTAGAAAAATGAGGTCCAGGTTGGAAAAAAAGAAAACCATCCTTTAAAGGCGCCCCCCGCCCCCGCCCCCCCCCCCCCCCCCCCGCCCCCCCCCGCCGCCCCGCCCCCCCCCCCGTGAACCATTTGCATGTGCGTGAGCAGGGTTCCCCATTCGCTCTTTCTTCGTACTGTTTCTCTATGAGGAGCACAGCCCTGGGGAACGCAACGCTAGCCAGTCAGCGGAGTAAACAAGGGGAAACCCTCCGTATTTCAGGAAGAATGTTTTCATGGAAGGGCCTAATATAGATATATCGGGCAGATGAAAATATTGCGACATTTCAGTGTGTCGATATTTTTTCCCACCCCCGATGATAATGTACTTGTACTTCTTTGTACTGAAACAAAAAGGAAAAACATGGAGTCCGTAAAATTCTAGGTTATCCTGCAGTTATTTTCGTGGCCCGGTCCTCTGAGACCAGCCTGACCGGAGGTGGAACCTGAACCAGTCCGAGTTCGACCCTCCGGGTCTACAGGTTGATCTGAGACACGGCATTCTCCTCGCGTGATCGGCCGCGCCGCTGCACGTTCGGTCCGTACGCTGCTGATGCTGAGAGCTGGGGTGCACGCAGCGGCACCTCGGGGTTAATGCCCACGCCGGAGCCTCTCCGTTTGAGACACAACAGCTCAATAAAAGGCAGGATTGCTGTTGAAAACAGATGAGATGTGATGATTGCACCGTGGCCCGGGCTGATTGACTGAATGATTTCTTTCTTTATCTGCTGGACCGGCTCTCCCCCTCTTCCCGTCACTCTCACCCTTCCTCCCATTACCTCTCCAACTCCCAGCCCCTTTAGCCCTGTCACCCTCCATGCACCCACTCCTCCGTCTAAATCATCCCTTATCATTTGCTTTTCTCCCTCTCTGGGAGCCTCTGCTGGCCTCCGGCAGAGATTGCCTCCTAACGTGCAGCCGTCCGGTCTCCACATACGCCATCATGGAAGCGTAATTGCATTAAAGTGCATCGTCAGGACAGATCGGGTTCGTTTCCCAAAGACATTTCCACACGGCTGAAACTCTTCGCTTCAACTCACTGGCCACCATTCACGTCTATAAACGGTATTTCAGTAACACTTTATAATAACTATCTGTTATAACTAGTTAATAGATAGTTTCTAAACAGTTAATTAATGAGTTATTAATCACCTGTTAAGATTATTTGAAAATAGTTTAAGGATTTAAATATTTTCTTAAGATAGTTTATTAATGGTCTATTATGTGTCAGTTAATGAGTTATAAATGACTTGTTAACTGTATGTTAATGATTTATAACTATTGCTTATAAAGTAGTAATAGATCATGAACAAGCCATTTGTGAATTTCTTACTAATGACTTGTTAAGTATCACATTAAAAGTTTATATACGTTTATTGGGACATTCTTAAGTTGCAGCGATTCCTGATTTATGAACTGCTGGTAAATATTAACTCTTTTTTTTGCCATTTTTCTTGGCACAATTTTCTAAAGTTATTCTGAGGTTCTCCAGGCAGTTTGCTGGGAGTCATTAACAAAAACGTTAGATTGGAATGTTCTAGCATTGCAATGAACCCCAACAAATTTATTTTGGGATGATTTTTATAAAAATAAGTATATTTATTTTATTTTTCAAATGTAAAGAAATTGCAGAACGGATGGTTACGTAGTTTATTTACGATATTTTTTTATGTTTTTTGCACTTGGTTTTTAACATTTTAAAATATTTGTTTGTTTGTTTTATACAATGCAAAAACAGCTGTAAGGTGCATGTTTGTAGCCTATACTTATTTTCAGTGCTAGAAACCTTAGAAAGAAATGCTAAATGAATGCATCATGTAACTAGAAAATAAGCAAGTAGAATCTGTAAAAAATGTGTCCTTCCCCTCTGTTTCATTTTTTTCCCTCCTTCTTTGAAGCCAAATCATGATGATCAACTTAGTGTTTACATCACTTTGTATCTATAATTTATTGTATATTGTGCACTAAATATCTTATTTCCCCTTTACTTCATTTAAACAACTTTGTATGTTTATTGTTCGAACCTTAAAGTGTGTTTGTTTTTGATGTAACTGTGTACAGTTTTCTACACACTCAGAAACAGAGGTACTAGGTTTGTACCTAAAAGGGTCCAAAGCTTGTTATGGGGGGTTCTCTTTCTGAAAGACATTTCTGTACCTTCATGGTCCATTTTTTGTACCTTATCAAGCTGTATGAGTTAATAAAGTACAATTAAACCAATTAAAGATGATGAATAAAAGTCAATAAAATAGAGATTATGACAACAATCAAAGATGCTAATAATAAATGAATAATTATTATAGAAATATTAGGCCAAACACATATATAATTATACATATAATTATTACTATGATTATTATGAAAATCATAATATAATAACTATAATTATACTACTGTTTAGAAGTACTGCTATTTATAGTTATTGTACAAGCTACACATGTTTCAATGCTGCAGGTACCCTTAGGTTTGGAATGGTACAAATGTGTACTTTATATTACTTGGAGCCCTTTTCATAGTATATAGGTACTTCTGGCCTCATAAAGACCAATATTGTACTTTTGAGAGAACATTTGTAAAACATGTAGCTGCAGGTACAGAAATGTTCCTGTCTGTACCTCTGTTTCGAGAGGTACACATCCTCACTCCCCTCACAAGAGTTTGTACATTCAGCTTTTGTAAATAAAGTTTTTATAAAAATCTTGTGTGCAATGAATTCTGGGACAGGCGATGCCACGGGCAGATACATGCGATGTATCATTGGTTTCAGGTCAAACGGAGTGCAGGTTTGGAGGCTGGATTCAGGAGATCCTCTCAGATGTTTTCGAAATAGACAGGACCTGACGCGCCGCTAAGACGTTTGCAGCCGACAAATCCAAACCTCACAGTGTGCAGATGCAACGTGAGACACCAGAATCCAGATCGTTCCGGTCCGGAATCCAGATCGTTCCGGTCCGGAATCCAGATCGTTCAGGTCCAGAATCCAGATCTTTCCGTCCAGAATCCAGATCGTTCCCGTCCAGAATCCAGATCGTTCAGGTCCAGAATCCAGATCATTCCGGTCCAGAATCCAGATCGTTCAGGTCCAGAATCCACATCGTTCCCGTCCAGAATCCAGATCGTTCAGGTCCAGAATCCACATCATTCCGGTCCACAATCCACATCGTTCCCGTCCAGAATCCACATCGTTCAGGTCCAGAATCCAGATCGTTCAGGTCCAGAATCCACATCGTTCCGGTCCAGAATCCACATCGTTCAGGTCCAGAATCCACATCGTTCCCGTCCAGAATCCACATCGTTCAGGTCCAGAATCCACATCGTTCCCGTCCAGAATCCACATCGTTCCCGTCCAGAATCCACATCGTTCCCGTCCAGAATCCACATCGTTCAGGTCCAGAATCCACATCGTTCAGGTCCAGAATCCACATCGTTCAGGTCCAGAATCCACATCGTTCCCGTCCAGAATCCACATCGTTCCCGTCCAGAATCCAGATCGTTCAGGTCCAGAATCCAGATCGTTCAGGTCCAGAATCCAGATCGTTCCGGTCCAGAATCCAGATCGTTCCGGTCCAGAATCCAGATCGTTCAGGTCCAGAATCCAGATCGTTCGGGTCCAGAATCCAGATCGTTCGGGTCCAGAATCCAGATCGTTCAGGTCCAGAATCCACATCACTCCCGTCAAAAATCCAGATCGTTCAGGTCCACAATCCACATCGTTCAGGTCCAGAATCCAGATCATTCAGGTCCAGAATCCAATCATTCAGGTCCAGAATCCAGATCGTTCACGTCCAGAATCCACATCGTTCAGGTCTAAAATCCACATCGTTCAGGTCCAGAATCCACATCGTTCACGTCCAGAATCCAGATCATTCAGGTCTAGAATCCAGATCGTTCCGGTCCAGAATCCACATCGTTCCCGTCCAGAACTAGATCGTTCCGGTCCAGAATCCACATCATTCAGGTCCACAATCCACATCGTTCAGGTCCAGAATCCAGATCGTTCAGGTCCAGAATCCACATCGTTCGGGTCCAGAATCCAGATCGTTCGGGTCCAGAATCCAGATCGTTCAGGTCCACAATCCACATCGTTCCCGTCCAGAATCCACATCGTTCAGGTCCAGAATCCACATCGTTCAGGTCCAGAATCCAGATCGTTCGGGTCCAGAATCCAGATCGTTCGGGTCCAGAATCCAGATCGTTCAGGTCCAGAATCCAGATCGTTCCGGTCTGGAATCCAGATCGTTCCGGTCCGGAATCCAGATCGTTCAAGTCCAGCATGCAGATCGTTCAGGTCCAGAATCCAGATCGTTCAGGTCCAGAATCCAGATCGTTCAGGTCTAGAATCCAGATCGTTCCGGTCCAGAATCCAGATCGTTCACGTCCAGAATCCAGATCGTTCACGTCCAGAATCCAGATCGTTCAGGTCCAGAATCCAGATCATTCCGGTCCAGAATCCAGATCGTTCCCGTCCAGAATCCAGATCGTTTCCGTCCAGAATCCAGATCGTTCAGGTCCAGAATCCACATCGTTACGTCCAGAATCCAGATCGTTCCAGTCCAGAATCCACATTTTCAGGTCCAGAATCCAGATCATTCCCGTCCAGAATCCAAGACCGTTCAGATCTTCAATCCCACATCGTTCCACCAGAATCCAGATCGTTCAGGTCCAGAATCCACATCATTCCGGTCCACAATCCACATCGTTCCGTTCCAGAATCCAGATCATTCAAGTCCAGAATCCCATCTTTCAGGTCCAGAATCCACATCATTCCGGTCCAGAATCCACATCGTTCAGGTCCACAATCCACATCGTTTCCGTCAGAATCCACATCGTTCCCGTCCAGAATCCACATCATTCCCGTCCACAATCCACATCGTTCCCGTCCAGAATCCACATCATTCCCGTCCAGAATCCACATCGTTCAGGTCCAGAATCCACATCGTTCAGGTCCAGAATCCATCGTTCAGGTCCAGAATCCACATCGTTAAATCACATAAAAACCGTCCAGAATCCACATCGTTCCCGTCAGAATCCACATCGTTCCGGTCCAGAATCCACATCGTTCAGGTCCACAATCCACATCGTTCCCGTCCAGAATCCACATCGTTCAGGTCCAGAATCCACATCGTTTCAGAAAAACAAAAAGTCCAGAATCCACATCGTTCACGTCCACAATCCAATCGTTCCCGTCCAGAATCCACATCGTTCCCGTCCAGAATCCACATGTTCAGGTCCAGAATCCACATCGTTCCCGAAAAAAAAAATGTCCAGAATCCACATCGTTCGGGTCCAGAATCCACATCGTTCGGGTCCAGAATCCACATCGCTCAGGTCCAGAATCCAGATCGTTCAGGTCCAGAATCCACATCGTTCAGGGTCCAGAATCCAGATCGTTCAGGCAGAATCCAGATCGTTCAGGTCAAGAATCCAGATCGTTCGGGTCCAGAATCCAGATCGCTCGGGTCCAGAATCCAGATCGTTCAGGTCCATAATCCACATCGCTTCCGTCCAGAATCCAGATCGTTCAGGTCCAGAATCCACATCTTTCCCGTCCACAATCCACATCGCTCCAGCCAGAATCCACATCGCTCAGGTCCAGAATCCACATCGTTCAGGTCCAGAATCCACATCGTTCAGGTCCAGAATCCACATCGTTCCGCCCAGAATCCACATCGTTCCCGTTCAGAATCCACATCGTTCCCGGCAGAATCCACATCGCTCCCGCCCAGAATCCACATCGTCTCCCGCCCAGAATCCCATCGCTCCGTTCAGGTCCAATCAGATCGTTCAGATTCAGAATCCACATCGTTCCAGGTCAGAATCCACATCGCTCCCGTCCAGAATCCACATCGCTCACGTCCAGAATCCACGATCGCTCCCGTCCAGAATCCCATCGTTCCCTCCAGAATCCAAATCGCTCACGTCCACAATCCACATCGCTCCCGTCCAGAATCCACATCGTTCCCGTCCAGAATCCACATCGTTCAGGTCCACAATCCACATCGCTCCCAGTCCAGAATCCACATCGCTCCCGTCCAGAATCCACATCGTTCCCGTCCAGAATCCACATCGTTCCCGGTCCAGAATCCACATCGTTCAGGTCAGAATCCACATTTCGCAGTCCAGAATCCACATCGCTCAGGTCCAGAATCCACATCGCTCGGGTCCAGAATCCAGATCGCTCCGATCCAGAATCCACATCGCTCCGGTCCAGAATCCACATCGCTCCGGTCCAGAATCCAGATCGCTCCGTTCAGAATCCAGATCCTTCCGGACCAGAATCCAGATCGTTCAGGTCCAGAATCAGATCGTTCCGGTCAGAATCCAGATCGTTCCGGTCCAGAATCCAGTCGTTCCGGTCCAGGAAGATCCAGATCGTTCGGGTCCAGAATCGGAATCGTTCGGGTCCAGAATCCAGATCGTTTTTGGAGTCCAGAATCCACATCGTTCAGATGCCACAATCCAGATCGTTCAGGTCTAGAATCCAGATCGTTCAGGTTTTAGTTGGTTTTGAGGAAACCATGAGACCGTGCAGAGTTGTCGTACCCTGCTGCTAGAATCCAGATCGTTCAGGTCTTGAATCCAGATCGTTCCGGATTCTCCAGAATCAAGATGGATTTCAGGTCTAGAATCCAGGTCGTTCAGGTCCAGAATCCAGATCGTTCAGGTTTCGTTGGTTTGGGAAACCATGAGACCGTGCAGAGTTGCTCCCGGACCTAACACTTGGAATCCAGATCGTTCAGGTCTTGAATCCAGATCGTTCAGGTCTAGAATCAGGTCGTTCAGGTCCAGAATCCAAGGTCATTCAGGTCCAGAGTCCAGGTCGTTCAGGTCCAGAATCCAGGTCGTTCAATTCTAGAATCCAGATCGTTCAGGTCTAGAATCCAGATCGTTCAGGTCCAGAATCCAGATCGTTCAGGTCTAGAATCCAGATCGTTCAGGTCTAGAATCCAGATGCGTTCCAGGTCTAGAATCCAGATCGTTCAGGTCCAGAATGCAGATAATTCCGGGTTCTAGAATCTAGATCGATTTCAGAAATCAAGAATCTAGATCGTTCAGGTCCTGAAGTCAGATCGTTCAGGTCTAAAGTCCAGATCGTTCAGGTCCAGAATCCAGATCGTTCAGGTATCTTTTTCAGAAATCCACATCGTTCAGAACGTCCAGAATCCACATGGATTCAGGTACCAGAATCCACATCGTTCAGGTCACGAATCCACATCGTTCCCGTCCAGAATCCACATAGTTCCAATTTCAGAATCCACATCATTCAGGTCCAGAGATACAGCTCGTTCAGGTCCAAGTCACATAGTTCCAGGTCCAGAATCCACCACATCGTTCCAATCCAGAATCCGTCTGATTTCATCTCCAGAATCCAGATCGTTCGGGTCCAGAATCCAGATCGTTTCGGTCCGAGAATCCCGCTCGATTCAGGTCCACAATCCCCCTGTTCCCGTCCAGAATCCACATCGTTCAGGTCCAGAATCTGTCTCGTTCAGGTCCAGAATCCACATCGTTTCCGTCCAGAATCCACATCGTTCCCGTCCAGAATCCACATCGTTCCCGCTCCAGAATCCACATCGTTCCCGTCCAGAATCAACCCCGTTCGGGTCCAGAAGCCCACATCGTGCAGGGATCTCCAGCCATGTTAGGGTCAGATGCATCGTTCAGGTCCAGAATCCACATGGGTCGGGTCCAGAATCCACATCGTTCTCGGGTCCAGAATCCACATCGTTCCGGGTCAGAATCCAGATGCGTTCCGGTCCAGAATCCAGGTCGTTCCGGTCCAGAATCCAGATCGTTCAGGTCCAGAATCCAGATCGTTCGGGTCCAGAATCCAGATGCGTTCGCGGTCAAGAATCCAGATCGTTCGCGGTCCAGACTCCCAGATTGTTCCAGGTCCAGAATCCACATGGTCCAGCTCCACAATCCAGATCGTTCGAGTCTAGAATCCAGATCGTTCAGGTTTCGTTGGTGAGTTGAGCAAACCATGAGACAGGTAGAATTATCGTGCCACTGCTGCTAGAATCGAGATCGATTCCGATTCTTTGAATCCAGAATCATTTTTTTTTCCGAATCCTCTCCCCCGGCCAGAATCCAGGTCGTTCAGGTCCAGGGTGAGGTCGTTCAGGTCCAGAATCCAGATCGTTCAGGTTATGTTAGTTTGAGGAAACCATGAGACCGTGCAGAATTATTCGGACCCTGCTACCCAGAATCAGATCGTTCAGGTCTTGAATCCAGATCGTTCAGGTCTAGAATCCAGGTCGTTCAGGTCCAGAATCCAGGTGCGTTCAATTCTAGAATCCAGATCGTTCGAGTCTAGAATCCAGATGGACTGGTCACCCCCCCCCCGTCAGGTCCCCCCCCCCCCCCCCCCGATGGGAGTCTGATCCAGATCGTTCAGGTCTAGAATCAGATCGTTTCCACAGGTCCAGAATGCAGATAATTCCGGTCCAGAATCCAGATCGTTCAGGTCCAGAATCGAGATCGTTTCAGTTGGTAGAATCAGATCGTTCAGGTCTGAGAATCCAGATCGTTCAGGTCTAAGAATGCAGATAATTCCGGTCTAGAATCAGATCGTTCAGGTCCAGAATCCAGATCGTTCAGGTCACGGAGTGAAGATCGTTCAGGTCTAAAATCCAGATCGTTCAGGTCCAGAATCCAGATCGTTTCAGGTCCAGAATCGAGATGGTTCAGGTCCAGAATCCACATCGTTCAGGTCAGAATCCAGATCGTTCAGGTCTAAAATCCCAGATGTTTGAGCTCCAGAATCCAGATCGTTCAGGTCCAGAATCCAGATCGTTCAGGTCCAGAATCCAGATCGTTCGAGTCCAGAATCAGATCGTTCAGGTCCAGAATCCGGATCGTTCAAGTCTCGTTCAGTTGAGGAAACCATGAGACCGTGCAGAGTTAATCGGACCCTGCTGCCAGAATCAGATCGTTCAGGTCCAGAATCCAGATCGTTCCGGTCTAGAATCCAGATCGTTCAGGTCCAGAATCCAGATCTGTTCCCCCCCGAGTCTAGTTGGGTCTGGGAGAGAAACCTTGGGATCGATACGGAGAAGTTTTTCGATCACCCTCAGAACCCAAATCCAGCTCGTTCAGGTCCAGAATCGAGATCGTTTCAGGTCCACAAAATCCACATCGTTCAGGTCCAGAATCCAGATCGTTCCGGTCAGAATCAGATCGTTCAGGTCCAGAATCTCAGATCGTCTCAGGTCCAGAATCCAGATCGTTCAGGTCCAGAATCCAGATCGTTCAGGTCCAGAATCCAGATCGTTCAGGTCCAGAATCCAGAATCGTTCAGATGTCCAGAATCCAGATCGTTCAGGTCCAGAATCCAGATCGTTCCGGTCCAGAATCCAGATCGTTCAAGGGTCCAGAATCCAGATCGGCTCAGGTCTCGTTGGTCTGAGGGGAAACCATGAGACCGTGCAGAGTTGTCGGACCCTGCTGCCAGAATCAGATCGCTCATGTCCAGAATCCAGATCGTTCAGGTCCAGAATCCAGATCGTTCAGGTCCAGAATCCAGATCGTTCAGGTCCAGAATCCAGATCGTTCAGGTCCAGAATCCACATCGTTCAGGTCCAGAACTACATCGTTCTCAGGTCCAGAATCCAGATCGCTCAGGTCCAGAATCC
>JALJCO010012237.1:0-89393 GCA_023101725.1 Atherinomorus stipes | reverse complement strand
TAACATTTTATTTGTTCCTGTTTAATTCAGTTTTTAAGTTTTGTTTAATTTTGTAAAGGAGCTTCAATAAGTCCTTACATAAACCCAGCCGTAAAGAAAAATACACACAAGCATATCCTTACAGACCTGCATACATGCCTACTAACATTCATACACACGTGCATTCAATATAAAATCATTCCTAATTAACTATTGGTGCTCAGAAGTGATGCAAACAAACAAAAAGCTTGATTGGTTGAACTTTAACATGACTGAAGAGCGACAGCACTGGAACTGTCCATCCAGTCATTACTGAACCCTGAAAAACCTTTTGTTCAACCTCAAAAGAAGTTGTTTCTCTAAATGGTGAGAACTCAGTCTCACTCTTCTTGGACTGAAAGCCAGACCAGCAACGCTAAACAGCCTTTCGCCTGCTGCTGAGGCAGGTAAAGGTGTGTTTAGCTTCAGAGACTTTGAATTTGAAGCTTCAGTGTTTAGCTACTAGTGGCTACTAGTCCCACTACAACAAAACAAAGATTGTCCATTGGCTATTACGTTCCTTGTTATTTTGTAACTAGTACTTAAGATGCTCAGGTAAATGTAATGGAGTAAAAGTATTGATTTTTTTCGGAAAATGTAGTGAAGTAAAAGTAAAAGTCATCAGAAATAGAAGTAGTAAAGTAAAGTACTCATATAAAAAAAAATACTTAAGTAACAAAGTATTTTCCTTTGTCACTATACTGCATGTAGTTCAATAAAAAAGCTAACAGTCCTAGCCCCTCTACGTATATCAAGAAGTTGAAAGTCTGCTTATTACAAAGGGGACAAATTGAAAAATATTTCAAAAGAACAAAGAAGCACAGGTTAAAGCCCAGATGGGGGTTGCTTTCACTCCAACATGAATCAAAGCCCTTTCTGTTCTGATTTAGGTCTTTTCCACAGCAAATCAAAAGCTTTGACAGCAGCGCCAACACAAATCAGAATGGCCAACTTTGTTGCTCATGAGACTTCCCCCTGATAGCAGCAATGAGATAAAACATGCATGACGTGCATTTCGGGAAGCAGATGGAGAACCACTGAGACTGAAAGAGAAGAAAATCTAAGAGCTTAACGACAGACTTCTGCCTCATACTTTATCTTCTTTTCCGTTATTGTCCTAAACAGGAGGTGGAATTTAATTTTAAAAATTCTCAGATAAATACTATATTTTCCATAAAAGTGCTGTTTTTGAAGACTGCAGTTAAAGCTGCACCACTGAACTTTAGAAGTTTCACACTTCAGTGCCCTCAAACAAAAGTTAAATCACCATCCATCTAACATCCTGTCTCCTCTCTGAGATCTTACCAGCCAGCAAGTCAGGTGTTGACTCTTGTCATCTCTCCCTCTGTCCCTTTCTCCCTTTCTTTTCCTCCCCTCTTTCAATGTTGATTCTTTGTTGAATCAACCATGTCCAAAATGGCCAGTGTGTTGAGATATATTTGCTGGGTGTGACATGTGAAGCAAAATATAGCTGTCATATAATGCTACAGTATGGGCTCAGAACAAAGTTACGAAGTGCAGTTTTTCAGCCTTGTGACACTGCAGAGTAACGATGGCCCCATGAATGTTAGATTACCAGCAAAACAAGTCAGAAGCACAGAGTTTTTAGGTCGGAAGCTTGTGTAAACTCAAAAGAATAACTCTTTCAGCTACTGGAACATTACCTTTAAAAAAAAAAAAAGAAAAAAAAGCTGTTTTATCAATAATGATAAAATGTAGAATACGTTTTTTCTGTGTTTTCCCTTTTTTAAAACTAGACACCAGCTGGGAGTAAACAAAAATTGTGTTTCTGATAAATAGACTTAACTTTGTTCGGTTGAATCTGCACAGTACTATTTTTAAAAGTAGTTGTAACCACCCCACTAAATGAAGTACTTCATACTCCCTACAAATCTAGTTGGACTTGGACCATGATAATTAACTAACAGTCACACAAATACACCAAGTCAACTCAGCATATTTACATGTGGTTAGGTCAAAATAATTCTTTCACATTAAATAAAAGCACTTGATTTCAGTCAGAATTATTTCCATAATTTCATCGCGTTCACCTAATATGTTTTTGGTTTTTTTTTTTTTCTTTTTGATGCATTGTTCACTACAGTGGGCATCCATTTAGAGACTGTCTTTTATGGTGTATTTGCAAATGAGCCACTCCATCAATCCACTGCCATTCACTGAAGAATGTATCATAAAATTCAATGCATACATTGTAATTACAAAGCTTGACAGGGCAATAAAGTAATATTGATATTCTTATATATGTATATATATATATATATATATATATATATATATATATATAAGATATAGATATGACATTTATTGTCTAAATATTTTCATGGAATAGACAAAAGCATGAAGTCAAGTAACATTAAGAGACAAGCATCATCATACATCATTTCAAATTAAGCACTTTTTTTTTTGTAATTAATGCATCAGAATCATGTTTTGTAGCTCAACTACAAAACATGACTTTATTCAATAGAAGCAATATGTTGACTTGATAATGTAAGATACCCAGTTTACTGTTTTTGAGTGTAACATTGCTTTAAAAACTAAAAATTTTGATGTATTCAGGTCCATTTCACCTTGAATATTTTCTGCCTTAAAAATTGCAAAAATTTTAAAAAGCCAACAGAAAATACAGATGGCAGTAATTGTGGCACAAAGAAGAATATGCCGTCTATACAGGCAGCTACTTTATGTTCACACAATGATTGGCGAGTTTGTCATTTGCACCAAGCAGCCTGCAGCAACTCATCATCACTTTTCCTCTGATGTGTGATAACCTGTAATCAGGGAGGACATGGAGGAACTGACAGACATTGAGGTTGCAGGACAGATAATGAGCATCAGACAAACAAAAAGAGACTGCCACGTGTAAACAGGAGAGGGAGAAAAACAAAGGCCACATGTACAAACAGAGAGGAGGATTCAGATGCTCGCTTCTATATTACAGCTCCTGTTGATCATGTCAGCCCAAGAATGCTTAAAGAAAAACTTTGCACTCCAGCACGTGAAATGAAATATGTCATCTTTACTGTCACTGGAGTTAAAATCATCTCAAGGTTGTTGTTTTTTTAAACTGAACCTCAAGTCAGTATGAGACAAGTAATTCAAAACAGAAAAAGGAGGAAAACCGAGTACTCCAGGATACATGTAACCTTATCCGTCTCAGACGGAAGGTGATGAGAGGGGTGTTGGTATGGGCAGGGTCGGAGCTCAATCGCACGTGGGAGGCAAAGTCAACAGTGCAGTATTTTAGGCATGATGTTCCCTGAAATGGCTCTATTTATACCAAATTACAGCATGCACCTCAGCTGGCGAGGGAGCTGCTGGTTTTCTCTTGCCAGAAGCATTGATTTGCAAACACTTCCAATCAGACAACGTCAGTGTGGAGTTACGGCTAAGCTAAGTAAGCCCCGGGTGCCTCTCATGCAGCGCTCTGAGTATGGGGTTGAAATTACAGCCTTTGCTGCGGTCTGTGATTAGGGTCTATAAGTGAGGACGTCAGTCAGCGTTGGAGTTGTGGAGGGAGGGGGTTGCTAATTGAAACGACATGTCAGAAAGATGCAGTGATAACATGCTCACGATCAATTCAGTGTGTGTTTGTGTGTTAGCCTGTAGTTTGTGCATTAACTTTTTTTTTTTTTTGTCTGTTTTTCTTTCTTAAGCAACAACGTCTCCTTTCTGCTCTGACAAAGAACTCATATCCCCTGATGAACACATCTATCCCTCAAAGAGGACAACAAAGAGGAAAAAAATCCACACCCACATATTACAAAGACATAAATCCTCAATTTGTGGTGATCAGTGTGTTCCTGGCTCAGTTTGAGGTCAAGTTGTGTAATTTCACTTTTTTTCCATGTCTTTTGTCTTCTTGTTCCCCCAGTTCTTCTTTGTTCATATATTTAAAAAGGGGGGAGAAATGCCTGCTTGAACTTGGTTAATAGGGGAAACAGAGAAGATGCGGTCCCATCTGTGTCATGTCCCTCTGCTGCTTTTTGAAAAGTCATTACGGCTGCATGCCTCCAATCTTCCACTTCGGTCTTGTTTTTCCACTGAATGTGAGCGTGAGGATTAAATTTCAGTGCAGTTGTAAAGAGAGGACATGAAAATGGACTTTAACAGGATAAATAGCTGAAACATAATTGTCTTTAAAAGCCAAAATCACTAACAGTGATTTTATGTGACTTTGCAGTGAAGTAAATGAAAATTTACGCACAAAATTAATAGACACTGCCTATTTCATGGATAAACTCACACTTACTGAGGTTAGTGATTACATGAAAATCTCCAAAAAAAGTGTCAAAAGCTATATTTCCTATTTTCCACTGTCGGTTTGGGACAAAGAAAAAAAGCCATCAAGTTTGTTTTGCTGCTACTGGAAGGGCCGATCAGCAGTACCATGACTTTACTAGAAGAGAAAAAAAGATAAAATCGTTCATAATTTCATCAGTTTAAGAAGATTTTGGCCCAATCCTAATGTTCCCCCCTTACAGCCACTAGCCCTTACTCACTACCAGTAGCCCTCACCAGCTACCACTACACCCTCGAATTGAAGCCACAAGGGGTAGGGCTTTGTGTTTGCGTAGTGATGTTTGCACATACGTCTCACCATAACAACACACACCCATAACACACCCAGCAACAACACAGAGTTAACAGTTGCGGTCGTTTTTCTGTTTTTCCATCATTCATCATGCCTCGGTTGATTTATAAACAAAACAACCACACAGAGAAGACGTCGCCATTGACGACTGTTGTCTCTTGTAAACTGCCGAAAAGCCTTCGCAAGCTTCTCATCAGTATTTGAGCCTAGCTAGCGTAGCTAGTCTGGCTAACGTTACGAACAAATGTGTAATCTGTACATTTGAGTTTTCTTCTCCGAGTACTGGCGCTCTCCAGAGGTTGCTGTTGTTGTTTGATTCATAATGATGTACAACTCTCTAACCCTTTTCTCTGACCCTTCCTCAGCAAGTCAGCATCTGACGTCTCTCGCTCTGAAGGGCTAGATTCATACCCCCTACCCCTCCTTACGTCCACTTCCCCTACATGCAAAGAAGGGACAGCACTACCTTCGTATAACGCACAAAGTTTAGGGGTAGGGCTAACACTTTTTTGGGAATGATGGAAAATGTGGAGCTGACAAGCCTCAAACTGGGAAATCTGATTTCTTGTGGCATTTTTTCAGTTAAATTTGTAAGGCATCTGAATACTGGTGAGATTTTTATGTGCGATTATGAGTTTTGGTTAAAGCTCCTGTGGCCTGCATGGCCTGTGATCCAGTCTAGTGGAGGTTCTGCTGCAACGGTTGCTAGGATCAGGTTTTTGGCTGGGTCTGCCTTCATGGCTGATATAATCTTATACTGACCAAGCCACAGGGACCAACGGTAAATTTTCTTTTGGCAGGGTGAACAAGGTACATCCAACCTTGGCTCTAAAGCTAAGTCAGGTAACAAAAGAATGTCTTGCCCTTTTTTCATCAGCGTACTTTGGCTCAATTCAAGTCTCTTTTCTTTCTTTATTTTTCTGGTATCAAGCAAACACGACTGACCATCAAAGAGGACCTCTAACCAACAGTTCTGCTGCACAGCTTCAATGAATCTGCAAGTATGGATTACAAAATGTAAGTCAGAGATTCTCCATCCATGTGCATGGATGGAGTATGAGGATGAACTCAAATCCAAGAGAGATTACAAGTTTACATGGATGTTTTTCTCCACTGATGGTAAATTCATCAATAACAGCTCCAGGGGAGGTTGCACATATCAGCTTCTCTTTGTTCATTTCAAGCTGAAGAGAACAAAAAGAAGCACTGATAACTTTCATTTGTCACCTTAGTAATCTCAGCTAGGGTGAGATTTGCCAAATTGCTTCCCATCATGTGGGGTCACATCTCCCTTAAGTTCTGATAACATGAAGCAGTAGTCAACCTAGCTTACTCTGGTGCTTCTTGATCGCTGGAAAATTTCTGACATCTGCATTGTTCTTGGCTGTTCCAATCATTCAGATCAGAAATGACTACAGGAATCCTCATGCAATCATAAAAGAGGGAGAGCGAGCAGATGATTTTATGAAAGGAAAGTCTTGTTGTGACCAAAAGGAGCTGAGTCAAAGCATGCCAGAGTATGCAGTGATCACTTTGTTAAATCGCTTAGCTTGAGTTTGGCTTGGGTCCTTCTCTGTTAGCTTCTGCTATTTTGTAGACAGATTTAAACTTATGAAGCGATAAAGAGCTTGAAGCTGCTTTTCTGTTCCACCCGGATTTCAGTTGCTAAGCAAAAAGTCAACAAAACATGAGTTTAGTTCATTTTAACCTGAGCTAACATTTTTGCTTCATTCGGGACGAAGATGACAGCCTGGGATTGTAAATGGATCGATTCCTGGCTTCCCCTCACATGCTTAACTGTCTCTCGGTTAGACATGTGTCCATCAGATGTGAATGTATGCTACCAGTCAAATGTTTGATCCAAACTTTTGACTGGTAGCATGACAGATAAAAGATACTATGTTCTTTCTTTTTTTTTTTTTTTTTTTTTTTTTTTTTTTTTTTTTTTTTTTTTTTTTTTTTTTTTTTTTTTTTTTTTTTTTTTTTTTTTTTTTTTTTTTTTTTTTTTTTTTTTTTCTTTTTTGTTTTTTTTTTTTTTTTTTCCATTTATTTTTTCCTTTTTTCGTTGTGATTTGTTGGTTTTTGTGCCGTTTTTTTTTTTTTGGTGGTTATTTTTATTTTTTGTATCCACCTTTTTTTTGGGTCGTTGTTTTCTTTTTTTCTTGTTTTTGGTTCTTTTTTCAATATTCACGTGGAAATAACGCTGTGAGGTTGAATGTGACACGAAGTGTAACAAGAAAAAAGTCCATTTATGAATAATCTGGGCCATGATGGAGTCAAACAGCTGATCATGGTTTGTTTACACTAAACACATGTAGCAACTACATGCACACACAAAAAAAACACCAGTATACAGAATTACATGAGCACAACAATCCAGGTTTTGTCTGAAAAGTCTTAATCCAACTACTTTCAATGAGTTTAAAGGGATACCGTGTAACTTTTGACCCAAACATTAGGCTAATGTAAGTAATAACAGATTATTTTTTGGTTTAACAACATTTGAGGCATGTTATTGCTCCGAGGGGGCTCCCCTCCTCAAAAACATCCAGTCAAAGGCAATATAGAAGATATTTTCAGCATTTCAGAAAGCAGAGACTGTTAGCAAGTTTTTGTATAATGCGCATGCGCAAGATCAACCTGCGAGATTCACAGCTCCCTCCCCCAGCCACAGAACAACGTGCACAAGCCACTCCGGTGTTTGACAGACAGCAAGCACAGATTTTCCCATCATGTCACAAACACAAGTAAAACAGATGTCGTTGTCTGGCCGTCGCTAACTGCTAGCAGAATGATTGTTAGCTACCTGCTGTAAATAACAAATGCGCGCCGCTTCCGTCACGTAGTATTACCTTGCCAATCAATTACTCTCATTGATCAGTCTCGCCTTATTACCCGTTGAACTGACTGTCAATCACTCTTACTACGATAGTAAAAGTGACTGGCGAACCAATAGACAAATGAAAAATGTAAGAAATGCAGAGATGATTGGCGGATGTTTTTTCACCCCCATTACTTTCACAGCTGATGTATAATAATATTTATATATTTAAAGCTTTCAATTAATCATAGTGTATGGGATAGTGAACCCAATTTCACTGAATATTGCAAAAATTGTTGCAAAAATCTTCTTTAATGCCTTTAAGTGCTTTGCTTCATGGTTTAATTACTTTGCTATCAGTTGATCAAAGTGTTCTGCAAACATGATTCCAAAATTTAGAAAGGGAGTTGTGTGGCCTATGGGAAGGTATAGGTTTTGTGCCCCTAGTGCCCAAAAGTTACACTGTATCCCTTTAAAGCAGGGGTGGGCAACACCGGTCCTTGAGGGCCGGCTTCCTGGAGGTATTAGGAGTTTCCCTGGGGAAACACACCTTGTGACGTGTGCAGAGCTGCAAATCAAGCGCTACACAATTATCCATTGTTTGAAGTCAGGTGTGTTGCAGCAAGGAAACTCCTAATACCTACAGGATGCTGGCCCTTGAGGACTGGAATTGCCCCCCCCCCCCCCCCCCCCTAATTTAAAGGCATAAGCTTTTCCATACTTTTATTTGCTTTGCTGTAGAAACTCATCAGCAGATAGTTCTAAACATCGGGGAACTGGACGGACTGGTATCTTTCCAATTCAAAGCTTACGATTTTTTTGGACAACATATCAGGATCTACCACAAATATCTAATGTGTGAACTTGGCGCTAAACTTTGACATTAATTATGTGGAAGTCTAAAATCTTCCTTGCACAGTATTCACTAGTTTGGTTTGTTAAACCACTTTGTTTTCCAGAAATTTGTAAGCCTGCAAACGTCATGTACTAAACACATTATCATGGACACAATCGGTTGAAGACAGTTAGATGGTTCATCCAGTCACATCATGACAGTTGCTGAATGTAACCAATTATTGTGTCAGGTTAGAAATGACCAGAGTGCATTCAGAAAACTACTTAATAATTATGGTGAAAATAACATTTGTTTGTTTGCTTGTTTGTTTCTCCCTCCATTAATATTCAAGTCTCTTTTCCAGCTGATGAACAAAGGTTGCCTCTTGCGCTTATGGAGGCCATATTATAACTAAAAACAAAGAGCATCTGTGTTATTTTACATATCTAATTCAGATACACATAGTCAGCAAAAGCAGCCCAGGATCGGCCTCTGCTTGGTTTTCCTGTAACAATAATTCCATTGATCAGAGCTGTCTTCTCAGTCTGCTGTCGACCGTTCGTTCGCTCGTTCTTTGAGTGGCACAGTTCAAATGTCAAAGCTGTGAGCTCATGCGTATCCTCGTCTCTCGAGCAAGGTAGAAAAGAGAGCTCTGTGTGGATGTCGTTTACCCACATACCACAAGAGGATACCTACATACCAGCTGTACGTTGCACCTACATAACACTGAGGATCGCACACACTGACACAAAGAGCCATAACTTCAGTGCTTCAGAATTCCAACATGTTGACTTGATAATCTGTGCAGCCTAACTGAGACAATTGAGTAAATTATCCAACATTTTCTGGAAATAGACAAACAAATAGACGTGAGGTTGGTGCAAGGCATCAAACAGGATGCATTTTAATGTTGTGTTGTTTTCAGTATAGTAGAATTGGTGTCGTTTTGCACAATAATGCAGAAATAACCCACAAAACTCAAGAATTGTGCTTAAAAATGATATTTCCAAGAGTAACAGGACAGTTACTTTCTTGCATTTGCAAGTAATTAATAGTTTAAGAGACCTGTGGCGTCAGAAGTTTCCATAGTTTCCTTTTCTTCTACACTAGAGTGAAAAGTAGATTTAAGAGTAGAAATGAGTCTTAATCACATGTGTAAAAACAACTAACTGAAACAGTCTGTGATGACTTCTGTAAACAGCCACATCTGCGGCAGAGGAGTACTTGAATCTGGCACTGCATCACGCTGCTCTGTTGCCATCTGCCATGCAAAAGCCAGACATTTCACACAGAAAGTACACAGAGTTCAAAAATGCATTCAGGGGTCCCAAAATGAAGCACAACAAGAAAACATTAAGATTCTGGTGAGAGATTGAAGCCTTGTCTGAACAAAGAGAAAGATGAAGTGATAAAAGCAAAAAACATCAAACAAATTAAAGATGACTTACTTCTAAGATCTTTTTTGTTTGTTTTTCCTTTTTAAATCATTTGTTCACAGATGGTTTCAGGTTATTCCAGTGAGAGTCCGGCAGCGGGATGTCACAATCCCAGCCTTCCTCTCTTTCGGCTGCTCACTCTCTGTCCCTCAGCTGCCTTCACCAGGACTCACTGGGCTGATGTAAGACGCCCCTACACATTGGAAAAAAGAAGCAGAGGAGAGAGGGAGGCAGGGAAAAAAAGGGGGGAAAAAAAACATCTCACATTCTGTGGATTCTTGGAAGTGTGCCAAAGTCCCAGAATTCCACATGCCACACATACGGTTTCAATTAAGACCGAATCCAACGCTCAATCACAAAGCTTTCTTCCTCCTGAAAAGAGTCTTTCTTTTGACAGCTAGAGGCTAAAGCAACTTAGATTGAAGGTAATGTTTATGCTGCTGTCTGCAGGACTCGGTCCTCTGTCATTTAATTGTCCGTGCTTGTTGTAAAACAAGAAGCATAAATCTCCAGTTAGAAAAACTGCAGCAAATGTAGAAAAACTTACACTGACACTGAACTCACTAACACAGCAGTTGATCAGAGCCTTAATAGTCAAACCAGATCCATGAAAAGTGTGAGTCAAGTGTCAGAGAGAGGTTGCCTCCTAATGATGTTATACACTCTGTGTGTCTGCTGCTGCCGTTTCCTGAAGGATTTGACCAGACTAGAGGAATTAAATATTATTTAGAAATGGGAGAGTTTCAGTGACGAGACAGTTTAGCTTTTACTGTTTTTTTCAACAAGTGAAGTTGTCTGCAATGTTTTTCCATGAGGAAACCATCCTGACTGGTTGTTAAGGGACTATAGTGGCTGGCAGGAATTTGTCAGGGTGTAAGGACGTCATCATGTAACTGCCTACTTATGTGAATATTTTCACCAGTTGCATTAGTGGCACTGCTACTGGATTGTTTCACCTTGATGTGGGTACAGTATGTCTGGCAGGAACAGTATCTCAACCATGTAAACTAGCCTACAAAACATTACTGAAATAAAAGTAAGTTTTATTGATTATTGAGGAAAAAAAATCAAGTGGGAAAACTAATTTACATCAGCCTTATTTCCTCCAAGTTCTAATTTCTGTTAAGTTTTCCAATTTAATTTAATTCATTTTTTTCTTTTTATTCAATTTGATTTTGTGATTTTATTACATTTTTCCTTTTCTTTTTCTTTAATTTTAATTCTAATTTGTAATTTTTTATTTTTTTTTTTTTCAATTTAAAGGTAGAGTCCGAAGTCCCACCACCGTTTCTGTTTGCAAACAACAGTATTCAAACTAAGCGCCCCTTCCTCACAGGCTAATGGCCGCCTTGTTCTTTCGTCTATTTAGCTTCAAGCCTCTCCTTCAGAGCTCAGAAGCGGGTAAAAGCCAAACCAGTATTAATCCTGGTTTTCCAACGTGCACTACCTAAAGCTCTTACCTTTTCCTCGGTGCATCCGCTGTTTTTCTTTCTTTCTTTTTTTTTTTTCCTTCGAGAGTTCGAGTGACTGGCTTCTGCTTCAATCATGAGCTTATTCCCACACAGCGTCATGCCCTTAGCTCTGTCATTGGCTGGCAATATAACCAGAAATCTCCACCCAGAAATGTCCCGACCCCAACAAAACAAAGCGAAACAGCGAATTACAGACAGGGAGAGAGGGAGCTGCATTCAAACTCACTGCGGCACGCGAGTAAAGGCCCAAAGGCGCGGTTTGAGATGGATTTTGTCACAGGGTGAACAGCCGGGTGCTGCCAGAGACTGGACTCTGCCCACCAGCTTGGTCTTTAGCATGCTTTTTATGGTTTTTGTGTGGTTTTTAACTTTGGTTTTATTCCCAAGCTAGTGGGAGCTTTTAACGAACTGATTGGCAGCACCTGGGGAGAAGGACTTCTCCCCTGACTAAATTGGAGGAAGGAAGATAAAAGCTGGTGTGCGGACAACAGGGACAAAGAACTGAGAGAGGAGACCAGAGGGGACGGAGGATGACTGGGTCCAGGAGGCACAGCCGGGGGAAGATGTCGAGTTCCCCGGCTGGGGGGCTCGAGAGATGGCAGCGGTGGCAGCGGAGACACAGAAGTGCGGCGTGGAAGCTGGAGGGCAGCCGCGGACCCACAGAGAGGCCTACGGCCAGAGTAGCAGCTGCCCGGGACCAGAAGAGCGGCAGTCCCAGGTAGCCTATGGCCAGAGGGCGGCTGCTGGGAGGAGCGGCCGCCATAGGCTGGCCCAAGACGATGAAGCCGAGAGAGATGCCGACCACCGCAAGCCTTTTAGCCCTTTTAGCCTCTTTATCCTTTTTTATTATTTGCTACTTTTAGTTGGACGTTTAGGATTATTTTATTACTTTTAGTTTAGTAGTTTTATTTATATTTTTTTTATTTCTTTAATAAAGCTTTTGTTTGTTTTTAACCACTACCTACTGGCGATGGTGTCCCTTTCTTTCCACAAAATTAACAAACAGTAATGACAAAATTGAATAAAATGCACCAGTCAAGCAGAAGGACTTGCAGGTGGCTTAAGTATCTTCGAATCATACAAGCACACGCAGAACTACGCAGGGAAGAGGTAAAACCTAGTCAGTGCAACGGGAGGCAGCGTCACAGTGTCAACTTGCATAATAAAGGATGCTCTATGGCAGGGGTGTCAAAGTGATTCCAGAAAGGCCGGTGCTGCGTTTCTCCAACCAAGCAGAGACACCAGACCCACTCACTCATCAAGAACCAGCAACTTGCTTAGGCGTGCCCTTGTGGAACCAGCAGCCACACCCCTAACCACTGACACCCCCCTAGTGATGCGGTCATGCAGATGCAGCCTCATCTCTGCAAGGCAGAGGAAGCCTGCAAATCCCGAGACCTAGGCCCCCAGCAGCCACCCACAGGCCCAGACCCCAGCCACCCTGTCCAAAGGGACGGACAAGCATCCCCCCAGAAGGCGGACCCAGCCAGAGCCCCTGGCGGTCTCGGGGCCCAGGCCCCAGTGGACCAAGACCAGCAGCTGCCGACCCCACCGGGCACCTTACATACTCACACTCACTCCTCCCTCGGCCCCCCAACACCCTCCTCCCTCTACCCTACACACATACCCACCCCCTTCCGATACCCTCCAACACCCACATGCACTCCCCCCACACACATGCCCAGCCCCACCCTTCCCTCTGACCTGACACACTTGGGCCCTTCTTTCTTCAACCCCTTACACCCATTCCTACTTGACACCCACAAGCATACGCCTCCTTCCCTATCCCCCCTTTCCTACAACCACTTACCCACATCTCCTCCCTCTTCCAGCCCACATTCCTCCCTCCCACATTTCCCCTTTCACACTCGCATTCATTTGCTCTCACACAACCACCTCACTCTTACCCTTGCCCCGTGCCTCCTGGGTGATAGCGGCCAAAACCAGCCAGCCATGACCACCAGCTTATGAAGCAGCCACTACCCCCCTCCCCCAAGTAGCGCCCAGGAGACCAGGGTATAAAAGGACCCTGTTTCCCTCTCCCCCAGCTCATGACTGTGTGTAAGATGTGTGTTGTTTGTAGGGCTGAAAGATATATCGTTATCGTATCTATATCGAGATATGGACATTCAAGATGTTAATATCGCAAAAGCAACTATATAAAAGATATAGATTTCTCCTGTGCTTGTCCTGCATATAAAGTTCTGGAAGTCACAAACAAAACTGCACTTTCCACCAAAGTGCTTGGTTTTCAACAAACCTGTAGTCATATCGTATCGTATCGATATTGAGATGTCTGGCATGAATATCGAGATATGAAATTTTTTTCCATATCGTTCAGCCCTAGTTGTTTGCGATTAAAACTGAGAGGCAGTACCAAGTCATGTCGGGAGTGGGGTGGCACAGGCAGTATGACCACCCAACCAGCCCCCTCCTTCCACACATTATATGGCCCGCCTCTCAGAAGTGGTTGTGAGCTGTCGTTATTTTATGTGTTTAGGTGTCTACAGGAAGTGTGGTTAAAACTGGGGAGCAGGCTGTCTCTAGACGCGGCGAATGAAGGCACTTTGATGTCCCCCCTCACCACGTCCACTTAACACACGCTCTCCCCAAGACCCTAAGTGTGTGGTGAGGTAGAGTGGGGGAGGGGGAAGGTCTTGGGAGGGGAGACCAGAGGGGTGTGAATTACCCTCTGGAGGTTGAGCCGTGTCGGCATTAGGTACCCCTGCCTCCCAGGATCCCTCCAGAGCAGAAGGGGGCAGGCATGGCCGCCCCCACAGCCAGGCAACCGGCATTCACTGCAAAGGGACCATCGGCGGCCCCCAGGAGCACCCAACCACCCCAGGCTAGGGAGGGGGGACAGGGACAGGAGCGAATGGGGGCAGCGGAGGGGCCAGAGCCCACAAGCCCACCATCCCCAAGCCCCGCAGACCCCCCAAGAGGTACGCAGAGCCGCCTTGTTTTTTTTTATGGTTCTATGAACTTGCACACCATACCCCAAATCAACAAACAGCTTTACCCCCGTCAACACCCCCCCACCCCATCCACATCCTCCTCCCACCCCTCCCACACAGCCACCTAATCCCCGCTCATCCGCCCCACTGGTCCCCACACCCCCTCTCCTCACCCAAGCTAGCACCCCCACCATGGCCCTAATATACACAATTCCCCAACCCTGCCAGAATCCCTGCCCGTCCACCCTCCCACACAACCAGCCATTCACACACCTACCCCGCATCCCCTCCCCTCACAGACTCCATACCCAAACCCCTCCACCCCGGTACACACAAACCCCACCCATGCACCCCTCCACCCACACTCGGACACACATCTCCCATGCCCCCTCACCCGCCCACTCACCCCCATACACTCCCACAGGCAACCATACACACATCCCCCTACACTCACGCCCACCCTCCAGACATACATCCACCCACACAAACCACAGATGGGGACTGCAGGGAAAAGAAAAATGATTGGTAACACTTTCATTAAGGTTCCCATAATCAACATTAGTTAGTGCATCATTCAGTATTAGTTAACTACTTGATAATATATCAACAACTATTATTGTTACATAGAGTTAGTTAGCATATTGGTTAATGCAGTTAGTAGTATTTATTTAATGCTTACTACTCAACCTTACTTAATGCATTATAAGGCGTTAATAAAAGTGGAATTATGCAATTAGTTACCATCATATAGCATTACTCAGCAATAATAACCATGCTAGTTAATATGTTAGTAAGCTCTTAGTAATGGCCCGAGTAATTGTTTACTAAAGGTGTTTACTTGGAGTAAATTAGTATTAAGTAAGAACATCTCCTGTTGAAACCCTTTGCTATATAATGCACGCTACCTGAATGGGCATTAATAAGCAATTAATGTCTTAGGTAATCACTTACTAATGCTTTGCTGTGCATATCATCATGTATTACTTTACATTAAGTCTGACCTAATAGAATAGTCTGCTGTTTTCTGGTGGGCTGCTCTCATGCAACATGATAGGACTGGTGAGTTTTAAAGTCAAATGTGTTTGCCATAAGCCTGAAGGTTTTTGTAGACATATTTTTGTAACGTCTAGATCAGTACAGTACTGCACACACCCCACCCCTAATCATGTACTTTCCTAGTCCTACACTTGTGGGTGAGAGCATGGTAGAAAAGAAATAAACTGTGACTGGGAATGAAGTAAAAAAGTGCAGTGACTTTGCAGGCCAAGGCTACAACTACTAATCTTTTGCATGAAAGTTTCAATATGACACCTTGCACAATCCACAAGTTCTCCAGTAAAAAATGACTGTAGGCCACATATGCTGCAAAAGGGAAATACGACTAATGCATTTCCACATCAGAGCAGACGTCATGCTGAAGCCCTTCCTGTAACAAGTCTTAAACTCTTCATAAAGAGACTAATATGCAAACACCTCCTTAATCATGAAACAGCTGCTATTTCATATGTTTCAACTGTGTGTCCACTTCTGAGGCACATTCAGTTCATACACTTTACATTTAGTACATTCCTTGGTTGGGTTTAGCCAATAATATTACTTTGTTAAAGTTAGAAATAAAAAAAACTACTTGGTTAGGGTGAGAAAGAGATCCTTCATGGCCGCCATATTGATGTCTGCCTTGGTTGTATGTAAGCACAGTCTGAAATTTTGCTAATTGCCGCCGGTCAGATTTAGCATACAACTTCTCTTGGTTTGGGTTAGAAATCAAAACTACTTGGTTGAATTAAAAGAACTGAGTCAGGTAGAAGCTTATGGCAGAGTACGGCACCCTGATTTAAACTACTGGGCTCATATTTGTGGTTTTGAGCACATTTCCAGAGCAGCCTCAGGTGGTTTTTATTAACCTTGGTAGTCCCACATCCCAGTGCTAAAAAAACTCATATGCTTTTTTAAAAACTTTATTATCTTATTTATAAATTAACATGCTTTAATCTTTAATAAACACATTTTACTCAGCTCATACAATGTGTGAATAATCTTATAATCTTTTGTCACAGTGGAAGGTGGCAACCCATTCTTCAGCTGAGACAAGGTTGATGTCATGCAGATCAAATGAGGCTTTTGTGAAAAATTAAAAAAAAAAATTTTTAAAAAGAGTGGTTATGGTTTACATTTAAAGGCGGAATTTATGGAAAAAAAAAAAAAAGTTTCCATGATCAACATATCAGCATACTCTTTACCTCAAGCAAATAGATGAGTCCATGCAGCCATCCATCAATCTTCCATTGCTCATCAGAGGTCAGGTTGCAGGGGCAGCAACTTAAGACTGTGTCAAAACAGACATTTCTTTGCACATTTATATGCATCATTGCCTTTCACATCAGAATACAGCGAAGCTGGACGGCAGGAAATTCATTCTTCATTATCTTTAAGAATATCCTACATCTGAAGGAAGATGTGAAACTTGCATATTCAAATTTTGTACATTCTTTTACTTTAAAGAAAAAAAGTTGTTTTAGTAAAGAAATAAAAACAAATCATTCTAAGCAGGTTTTTCCAAGTAGGAAAATGTATTTAATAAACGTAAGAGAAATCATAGTATCTTATACAGTAGAATAACTAGTCATCTATGACTACAAGCAGGAGAAAAGCAGATATCATAAATACCCCCCCCCCCCACAGCCCAGTCCATGTATTTTGATTACATGTTCGTGAAAAAGATCTCTCTGATCATTTCAGTCAATTCTTGTATAAAAATCACCAGGTAAAATGAATAGATGGTAATTTCCACCTATGCAGCATTTATCAGTACATATAAAAATAATTCTCATAAGCAAAATAAATAGATCCACTTGCAGATTGAGTCATCCAGTCGGAGCAACTGGAATTACATCCTTCATCTCATGCTCTGTTCAAGTGCTCTTCAAAACCAACATGAACCAAGTATGACATCAGCAGATAAACCTAAGGAAAGTTGACAGAAGGGTAAACGGCACACTTCATCTTGCTCGTTCATTCATCTTCATTGACACATGCACGACGTTTCTTATTGCACAGCGATGACATCACAGTTTTTCCCCATGAACGAACATTGAGAAGCAGAGGGGGGACGGGTCTTTGGGTTATCCCTCTTTCTCTTGGACGCTCTGGCTGATTAAACTCCGTTCTTCACCACCTTGTGGACCCCGTGGTCGTCAATAATCAGAGTTGGATGGAACTCTCGTCCGTTTACCAAATCCTCAAGACCCTACGAGAAAGTCATCAGGACTTTAGCTGCTCAGAGATTGCAACACCTCAAGTTTCTTTGTTATTTGCGGCCTTACCTCTCCTCCATAGGACACTAGTGGCGAGATCTCACATTTGATTGGCTGATCTGTCCCATCCTTCAGGCTGCATTGAAAATAACAGATTCAGAGAAGATCAGAGGGGGAGAAAATGAAAGGTTGAGTGACTGTTTCATGAAAAAAGCAGAGGGACAGTAGTTTAGAGAAGCAGCTGTAAATCCTCGACACAGCTGTTCTTTTACTGCAGCTTGTGATTAGAGATCAGAAGGTGGGGATTATCAGAGCATCATCACAACCAGTGATTAGTCCTATGACCTGAGACAGATGTCCTCTAGAAGGAAACGGGTGAATGACAGGCAATGTGGGTCTCAACCCAATACTTCAAACATTTTAATCACTCAGCATGTTTACTTCTAGATCATCATTACAGATAAATTACAGATCACACATCTGGCTTTTCAGGTGTTTCACTGAGAAGCTGCCTGAAGGAAAAGAGAAATGATTGGAGAGGAAGCGTTCCCTTTAAGAGCCTTAATAACAACCATGGAGGCCATGAAGGTTAGTCAAGCGCATGTTTAACAAGCAGTGGAGCTGAAGTCAAGGCAGTCGAGTAAGCAGTGAACAGTTGAACTTGGAGCTATTTTGCACATAAATCAATGGGTTAATCTATTGACCAGGATGTCTGGTTCCCCTTTACCCAGCATGCAATACATGTGTACGCACACATGTATAAAAGAATCCATTAGAGTGAAAATGATCCGGCAGCAGGTCGCTATGACAATATGTCATCTGACCAAAAGTGTTGAAAATGTCTTTTCCTTCATCTAAATTGATCTTCGCCATCATTTCTTTCATCATAGCAAACGGTAAAGAGAAAGAAAGATGGCAAATGGCTGGCAGTGCCCATGAAGACTCCTCTTTTCCGTGGAAATGAAGCAAAGAGCAAGAGGGTTCTTTAAATTAAAAAAGAAAAAAACCCATCACCATGCACTCAGTACAGCAGAGAGATAGTTACTTTCTGTTGCCATCAGCTGTGACACTGCCTTCTGCTCCGTCTCTGGAAACATTGCACGGGACACACGGGAGCAAGACCGAGCAGGAGAGGAGGGGAGGTGAGAGAGTGAGGCTACGAGAACATGTCGAGAACACAAACACAACAAAGCCGGTGCATACAGTTTGTACACAGTGTGTGAAAAGTGTTGGGAGGGTGGGAGAGACCCGTTCCAGAGTTTTTACCAAACAGCGTATCTTCTAAAAATGACATGACACCGTGCGGTCACCTGGGTATGGCGGGAACGCGTCTGCCGTTCTCGTCGATGAAGTGGCCTCCAGCGTTGAGCACCCAGCGGTGGTGGAGGGACATGAGGGCGTGCCTGGCCGTGGTGGGCGTGTCCTTACCGTCCTGAGTGTCTGCGTTCTTCAGTGGAGAGAACTCGTCCTCCCGCAGCACCTCGTACACAACGAATGTCCTGTTGGAGATACGCAGCGTCTCATCAGCACACATTTTACACACAGACCTTCATGCATTGTCTGGTTTAAAGCAGGACTATATAGTTCGGTCCCACGAGGGCCGCAGTCCTGCAAGTTTTCAATACTTTCTTGACTCAAATTACTGTGATTTTGCAGAACTTCATCGGCTGTTGGATCCATTTCATTTGATCCAGGCATGTTGGAGCAGGGAAACATTGAAAACCTGCAGGAATGCAACCCTTGTATGACTAAATGGCCTTGGTTTAGATTTTAACCGGGAAAATTAAGCAACAACAACAAAGAACCTTCAACTGTTATAATAATAGCAATGTTTTTTATTTGTAAAGTACTTAACATTGTAGTACAATGTCAAAGTGCTACAGCAAATCATGAAAAAAGATGAAAACATAACTGAAAAACTGTGACAAATGCAGCACACTTCAGACAGAAACTACATGGAAAATCTCTAGTGAGTGTGTTATCATAAAACTCTATATGAATAAAATAAAGGTAAATAAATTATTAAAAATAATAACAATAAATAAATTAGAAATACTTAATAAAATAAAATAATAAAAAAAAACACTAAAGGCATCCTGAAGGCTTCCAGCATCCTCTGCTTCTGTTTGCACAAAGTGAGGTGAACTCAGCTGAAATACACCATATGGCCAAAAGTTTTTGCTCGCCCATCCAAATGGTCAGAATTAGGTGTTCCAGTCACTTTCATGGCCACAGGTGTATAAAATGAAGCAGCTAGGAATGCAGACTGTTTCTACAAATATGGTCGCTCTAAGGAGCTCAGTGAATTCCAGCATGAAATTGTGATAGGATGCCACCTGTGCAACAATACTAGTCATGAAATTTCCTCGCTCCTACATATTCTACAGTCAACTGTCAGCTGTGTTAAAACTCAGCCATGAAGTGGTAGGCTGCGTAAACGATGGAGCGGGGTCAGCGGATGCTGTAGCCCAGAGTGCGAAGAGGTCGCCAACTTTCTGCAGAGTCAATCACTACAGACCTCAAAACTTCATTTGGCCTTCCGATTAGCTCAAGAACAGTGTGCAGAGAGCTTCATAGAATGGGTTTCCATGGGATCAGCTGCATCCAAGCCATACATCACCAAGTGCAATGCAAAGCGTAGGATGCAGTGGTGTAAAGCACGCCGCCACTGGACTCTAGAGCAGTGGAGTTGTTCTCTGGAGTGACGAATCGCACTTCTCCATCTGGCAATCTGATGGAGGATTCTGGTTTGGCTGTTGCCAGGACAACGGTACTTGTCTGACTGCATTGTGCCAAGTGTAAAGTTTGTTGGAGGGGGGATTATGGTGTGGGGGTTGTCTTTCATGAGTACCAAGACATTTTGGACAATTCCATGCTCCCAACTTTGTGGGAACAGTTTGGAGCTGGCCCCTTCCTCTTCCAACATTAATGTGCACCAGTGCACAAAGCAGGTCCATAAAGACATGGATGGCAGAGTCTGGTGAGGAGGAACTTGACTGGCCTGCACAGAGTCCTGACCTCAACCCGATAGAACACCTTTGGGATGAATTAGAGCGGAGACTGAGCCAGGCCTTCTCATCAAACATCAGTGTGTGACCTCACAAATGCGCTTCTGGTAGAATGGTCAAAAATTCTCATAAACACACTCCTAAACCTTGTGGACAGCCTTCCCAGAAGAGTTAAAGCTGTTCTTGCTGCAAAGGGTGGACTGACATCATATTAAACCCTATGTATTAGAACAGGATGCCACTTAAGCTCGTGACTCAAGGCAGGTGAGCGAATACTTTTGGCAATATAGTGTATGTCGGGAAGGAAAGAAATCGTCAAATCTACCAGGGTGTGCAGGTTGCCACTGATGACGGTTCAGTTAAAAGAAATTCAGCCTTTGCAACATTTTGCAAGTTTGTCCGTGATGGAACATATGAAGAGTAGCATCTCAGATGTTAACAGTTAAAGCAGAAACCCACATGCGTGAGTCCGTAGAGTTTTAGATTTGTTTTCTGCCAAAGCTCAGGTTCGGACGGAAATCAAGCGCATGCACCTGCAAGGAGTCAGGAAAAGGACTTCCAGGAAGCGTTTCTGGCATGGCAGACAACTGCACAATGAAATTACTTTAAAGGAGAGCCACCACACATAAGCCAAATATGGAGTTTGCAGTCTGTACTTTACTATATGTTGAAAAAAAAAACTACAAAAAGCTTTTCAATCTTATAGTAAACAAACTGTTCAAAACTAAAAATGGTAAAAACAGTTGTTTGAAGATGGTGTAATTTATAATGCTATATGATAGACCAGACTAGATGGATAAAAACTAAACAGGACTGAGAAAGAACAGAACAGAGCAAAAAAGACTCAAAGAAAGTTAGTCAAACCATCTGGATTCTGCTAAAACTGTCAGCCTGTCCATCCAGGCACAAATCTTCTCCATTTCCCAAGCGACACCAAAAGCATTTCTCATCCATTTTCATTTTGAAAGCCAGTGCATAACCCTCAAAGGAAGCTGGACATGTCTGCAGTGTTTTTCCATCAGTCAATCATTACAGGAATCCTTTCATTAAATGTAAAGTTCTATTAGCAGTGGTCTGACTCAGAGCTGATGTCATGTAACACTTGAGGAGCTGGAATGGGTGAACAGCTCGTAAAACTCCATCCTCCTGTGGAGAATTTGGCAAGCTCGGCCTTCTGGACCAGACCTCGGAGAAATGGCAGGGCTGAGGCTGGAGGATAGGGATCGGGGCTGGAAAAAGGGGTTGGTCCTTGCAGGGAAGAACAGATCAAGGACCAGTCAAACCCTGAGCCAGGAGGCCTGCCAGGGGACCATATGCAAACCAGCCACCTCTTAAATGGAGCACAAGTTAGTCATTGTGTTCTTAGTACTTGAAAGGGTTTTAGTTTGAGATGCGCTGCCATTTGCTGATGGTAACACACACACAAACACACACACTCTGTTCTCTCTGTAACTCACTTAGCAAACTGGAAGATGTCAAAGACGAACTTTTCCATTTTAATTCCATTTGGCTTGTCTGGTTTGATTAGGCGACCCTGAGCATCCACATACGGGATCTTCTTCTGGGCCACATGGTGCTGCAGCCGTGGCTCGTGTTTCCTATTATATAAACAGAGAACAAAGATCCTGTATTCTGATGTTGTTCTTGGTGCAAGTAAAGAACTACTGAAACAAATTAAAACAGTTTGGCAGAGACAAGCAAAGCAAAGGAGGCCATGTTCACAGCTTTGCTGATTCTTACTGGACGACATCTCTGAGGAAAGACAGGCTGAAGAAGTGATTGGCCACGTTTCCTGCGTTGAACATAAGCCGACCGTCGGCGGTGCGCTTCTCAGCGGTTGCGAGGGTGATCTCGCTGTACTCCACCACCTGATAATGCCCATCCACTTTGCAGACCACACCCACCGCCTCTGTCGGATTGGTCTTCTCCACCACCTAGAAACAGAAACACATGAGGACAACTACAGTTGAACAAATTTATAAGTCAGTTTACAGTTTATCTACTTGTTCTTATACAAGTTGTTTATACAAGCTAAACAACTCATGTTACCTTTCCTCACATCATTTACAATCTTTTTAGAGTGCAGTGACAGAGATGGTCAAATATGTAACTCAGCAATCTATCAACAGGCATGAGATCAAACATTTACAGATTAATAAACGCTGAGTCACTAAAACTCAAACTTATGTGAATCAATTAGTGTTTTCTACTTTTTAAAGAAGAAAAAAAGCTTCCCCCCCGGCCCATCTGTTGGTTCCTAATGACAGAGAACAGCCCTGATGAGGGGGTTTCTGAATAAAGTGGAGGAGTAAAGCCACATGAACCGTTAGCAGCTCTCAGTAATTTACAACAGGAGGGTGGGACTCCACTCTGATCCCATCCCTCCATCTCTGCTCTACCGCACTCTAAATGCCAAACAGGAGCGAGGTCTGATCCAAACAGTTCCTCATGAGCTTAAACATCATGAAATGAGGCATTTCAAAGTGTTACTTCAATGAATAATGCACAGAAACGTTCATCCTGACACTTGAGATGAACTTTGGATGGTGAAGAAACACAGTGATGTGGAGTTTATGATTTTGAAAGAGTGGAGCAAACCAGTCATAAATTACAGACTTTAGGAAATCTTGACTGAGTATTTTGATGTGGTTACCATGGTATGTCATGGTTATTGAATGTATTAATCATATGCTGTTGCCCGAGCTGGTTCCTACTTTTAGAAACAATTAATCTGACTTGCATCATCAGCTGAAGACCGGAGACAACCATCAAGATGCCTCCATCTGAAAACCGTTTTCCAAAGATTTGTCTGATCTACACACACTTTAATCTGCGGTGGATTGTATTATCTTACTCTAGACCAGTGGTAACCCATTTTCCTTTACAACCCCTTTCATGCACTAACCAAAAATCCATGAACACCCACCTGCCCTGAGCTGAAACCAAGCTTCTCGCCACAAATGATGCAAGCTGCTTGACTCTTATTCTGTCCTTTGGAAAACATCAAAGTGAAGGTAATAAATAACTTGTAGCCCCACTTTCTTTTCATTAATAGGGATGAATCATCTGCTCCGTGATGCTTCTCAGACATGTCTCATTAATGAACTGGTGCAGGAAAATCAAGCTTACCAGGATAGACAGGAACTGCTCCACTACCATAGCTCCACCAGCTCTTTACATTGATTAATGAGACACCTTGAGGTTGTATAACTTACTTTGGTTTAAATGGCTTACTTATTTTCCCTGTAAAATATATATCCAAATCTGAATTTTCCTTATGTATTGAGTTTCCTCTGTTGATTAAGGGGTAGCTATTATATAAGCTCTTGCTTCAGTCTGCGTCACTTTTGGCTCATTTAATTTATCTTGTTTATCACTAGGTCTGCTATGTTTTGTACTTGCATTCATTGGAGGAACAACTAATGAACCAGCTCACTGACTTCACTAAATCACTTAACCACAGAGCACATGGATAAAAACTGAGCAGATGCACAAGGTGTGGCCTACCAATTAGCTTTTTTTTTTCTTTGACTAGAAATATTTGTTTTGAACAATTGTTTACAGCAGATTTTAATTGCCGTCATTTTTTTCCCCTCTGGGACATTGTTTCAAAAGTTATAGCTTTCCATCTCCCAAAACCTAAGTGGATACCTCTCATGGATACATCACCAATTTAAATAATCACACAAGCTCAGAATAGATCAAAGCTTTGGAGGCCCCCTGTGGTCTTCAGGGACCCCCTTGGGGGGGGGTCAGGTACCCCATGTTGGGAAAAACTGCAGTAGACAAGTACTCTGCAGCAGCTTTGCAGTCAAACAGCAGAAGTTATAGCAGCCTTTTTATCAACAACAAATATGTACTCATTTGTATCACTGAAACACTAAAGAAGTAAAGGAAAATACTTTTGATACTTTGTGTGATAAGTTTGGTTCTTATAGACATTACTATATCTCCCTTATAACAAAGGAACAACTGATAAGCCCACTGTTGATGGGCCTGCTCAGTGAAAAGCATCTCAAATATTTATTTGTTCAAAATGAAAAAGAAAACAGTCATCATAAATAAACTGGTTATTTTTATTAGTGTTCATGTGTTACCAGTGTTCATAAACTACTGAAAGAATGTGTCAGTTCAAGCCAACCAAAGTAAATCTCCACATCGCCATCATGTTATCTGAGACTGTGGTGAGAGTAGAGGATGTTTCTGGGCGCAATCCCCAAATTCCTAGAAAGCTATGATGAATTTATTACCCATGAAGACTTCAGTAGAAACTCAGGAGGCTTACACCTCCACCTAGTGGTGAGCTGTGGAAACTGCACCCGTTGAGGAGGAGACGGTTAAACTACCCAGACAGCAAACTAACCACACCTTTTAATGCACCACAGTCTCACACCAGACAGACATGAACCAATGGAAGAACTGGAAGGCCTAGACGGACTGATCAGACTCGGTCACATGCAACCACAATGGCTCAACTGTGGAAGTACTTTGCTCTACACACACTTTCACAAATCAGTATCACAATATTTCCAGCCCTCTAGCTTTACATAATGTCTGGTTGCTCCAGCTCTGATAAAATGTAACTCTGATCTTGTGAACAAATTTACAGCAAGATTTAAACAAGTTTGCTGCTTTCATATTAGACAGCATCAAAACCAAGATGGCGCCTACAGTAGCCCTTCCTTAACTGGGGTCCCAAGATCATTTCAGGGAGTCACTAGATCATTGTAAACTAAAGATAACTAACATTTATCAAATAATTATGGGATTTTTATTAGGGTGCAAAGAGATTTGTGGCATTAAAGACCCACAACATAACTTTTCAACCTTAAAAATATGCATTTCTGACTCATTTTGATGGCACACCAACATTCATTAAAGGGACTAGAGGAATTCTGAAAGAATAAACAAGCATGTCCAGTTTTTTTTTTTATATATATATATATATATACACATGGGCGATGAAGTGTTAAAAAACAATGAACGAGCCCATCCACGTCTCTCTCCGTTGCCTTGCACAAGCTGTGTGCTGCATAATGCGCTGCAATTTGGTGGCCGAATTTCCCACGCTGTCCTGCGGATGTGACGTCATAACGCTGCATCAGCTTCCACGACAGTTTTGATACAGGAAGGAGACGGTCGATTCAAACACTGCAAGGGATAGTTATGGATTCTTCTCCCGTCAGCAAACAATCCAGATCAACTGAAAGACACTAAAATGTGGAACTACAAAGAAAAAGACTATCAGCGTAGTAAACGTTATAGCTTCAGTTTGTGCATGCTCCCATGACGGCTTGGCTCGTGGCTGCAGTTACCCGCAGCGGCAGTCGCGGCAGTTACGAGTCTCATTTCTTAATCTTAAAGTCCCTTTAAGCACATTTCTCAAGACATCACAAACCAGCGGCGTCATGAGGTTGAGAAACTGCACTATGCAACTTTTTCCATTTGGGCGCGGCATGACGTTGCAGCCGGCTGTTGGTTGCACACCCCGTCGCATGCTCGCAATAAACACACCGGGTGTTTTGAACGTGCATCTCGGCAGATTTGGCAAAGAAATGCAAGAAAACATTATTAGATGAAGAGGAGAAAAGAAAGAGAGGAAGGGACAAAAGAAGAGAACCAACAGCACAGGTAGGATGCAAGATGGACGGCAGTTTAACCGTTGATAGGGGGCATGTCACTGAGAAAAAAAAATCGCAAAAGTTCTGTCATCTTTAAACCTGAAATATTTCAGTGTGTTAACGCAAAAACAAACTTAGCACTCATGCCATATCAAAAATCTGAATGTGTCATTATCTCAAGGAAAGAAGCTGATTTTGGGCGTGTAGGTGTTTTAAACAGAAACAAAAAAATGCTTCATCTTCCATATTTAAGGCAAAGTCTTTAGTAATCAGGATCTTCTCATTTGCAACTAGCTCCTGCTCAGTATCCGGGATGCAGACTCGTTTTAAACTTGTTTTCTGTGTAAAGCACTTTGAGCTGCAGCTGTGCTTGAAAGGTGCACTCTAAATAAAGTATTTTCTTGCCAGGAGATTCTGATATTTTTCAATCCTTGCATTCAGTATTTTTACTATCAGGTGTCCAGAAACAAAGTTATTCCAGGTACAATGTTAAAAATCCAAATTTGGCCCTATCTTGTTGAAAGAAGCTAGTTTTAGACATATAAATGCTTCGTCACAGTTGTGAACGTAATCCACCATAAAACCCTTTATCCTCCTTGTTTCTGACTTATATGACAGCAGGATGACCCATCTGATATATGGGGAGGGGTCACGAACACCAACATGTTATCTTGGGGGTTGTGGCTCAAAAGATTGGGAACCACAGCCAGTTTTGGTTGGTCTCTCTTTCCGTCTTCTCCACCCCAGCCGGTCGAGGCAGATGGCCGCCCTACCTGAGCCGGGTTCTGCCAGAGGTTTTTCCTCCCTGTTAAAAGGGTGTTTTCCTTCTCACCGTCGCCACTGCTCCGTGCTTGCTCAGGATGGGGGATTGGACCGGGTCAAGTCAAGATTCGATCCAATCTGTTGGTTTCCTTAGCTAGATTATTATCAATCCGACTTGAATTTTTCTGTCTGTTAAGCGCCCCTGAGGCGACATTGTCATGAATTGACGCTGAAATTTAATTGAATTTTGAAGCTGAACATTTTATACTGAGGTCTGCTTGATTTGCATGATTCACTGTATTAAAAAAATCTTAAACAAAAATTAAACCATACTGGGAGGGAATTCGTACTGAAATATATGACATTTTTTAATATTGATCTGCCATTATACTCACTGTACTATGTCCTGGGAGCAATTCCAGTTGGAAGTATAGATAGAAAAAGGTATACTTGCTGAACATCCTTCTGTTAAAAGGAAAAGATACCTTTGTCCTGGCTTAAACCGCAACCACTCACTCTCCATCAATGGACACAGACTGGGTTCTCAATGCAAAGAACAGCAAAACTTCATTTGAAAACAGGCTTTTTTTCTAAACAGACGTGCTCTTGTGATTGCTTAAGACTTATTTATCTTTTAATTCTTTTTCTTTTTATCCACTGCGTCTTTATGTGGCTGCACAAAATGACATGGATTAGTATTTATTTTCCAGTATGTTTGCCGACTTGTGAATAATTTATTTGAAAACAGGTACTGTCAACGGTTTTGTTTGGTCTTGTGAGGCAATGGTGTTCAATTTTAATGTGCATAAGTATAAATAAAATACTTTGTTCTACAACAGACAAAATTATTACAGTTTCAGCAGCATTTTTGCCACATTTTGTCTCAAAATATTCTGTTTAAGCTGCCTTTAGGAAGCTCAGTTGCAGAGTGAAAAACTCTCTCTGTGTGGACTTTGTAACTTTACAGACTTTTACACACCTAAATAGCAATATAACACAGTAAGAGAAATGGAAAAACCCATAAAGCATAATATGCTCACTTTAAAAGGTCTTTACAAGGTAAGACTATGGGCGCCCCCATCTCTAATAACTCAGTTTTAAACCTAATTACGCTGTATGCATATGCAACAAGCTTAAATCATAACCAACCTTGGCTCCACAGTCTGCCTCCTTCTGCACACAGAAACCAACAAAGCCGGGGTCGGCCACTTTAACCAGGATGTTGTCAACACAATACACATGGATGCACTCGATCCCCCTCTGCTGCATGTCATCCGTGATACCCTGGTTCCCGAGGGCTCTGTAAAGACCCCCATTACCATCTAAAACACAAACACAGATGTGTTTTAGAGAAACAAATCCAACAAAAGCAAAGACCCTTGCACTGTAAATCTAGCCTGAGCTCATTCATGATGCGTGTGCGTACCGGGGGCCATGGAGAGCTTCCCTTTGCTCTCCAGGATGATCTTGCCATTGTAGTCCATCGCTGGAAGCATCCCCTGCTGGAAGAAGATGACGTTTTTCTTTTCCAAACCAAAGTAGTTATGGCGTGAGAAGAACTCCTTGGTGGACTCCATTGTCCTGCCACTGGTCATGATGTACCTGAAGGCAACACAGAAGGTAAATGAGTCTTACATTTTCCACAACGAAACCCAGACAAGATCCATATCTGAAGACAATGTCACATAAATTTAAATTTAGTTTTGTTTTATAAAATGCTGCAGATTAGGGCTGGGAAAAAAAAAAAAAAAAAAAAAATCGATACACTGAAATATCGCGATATTTTCATATGCTGATATCATATATGTAAAAATGTGGTATTGATCTATTTTACACATGAAATCTTGCAAGATTTCGTTCTTCAGTCAAGAAATATTGCGGGTTTTCGTGAAATCTCGCGATATTTCACAGTTATCTTACAAAATCTCGAGAGATTTCGTTGGTAAAACAGATCAATACTGCATTTTTGAATCTCTACATGAAATCTGCATATGAAAATATCACGATATTTCAGTGTATCGATTTTTTTCCCCAGCCCTACTTCAGATAACGTCTCATATTTCACAGAGATGAGATGAAGCTGACATACCCTACTGAAGATGTACAAAGTTTGAATAAGATCAAATAACCTCCTCTGCCTTCTGCAATCTCCATCTTTCTCATTTCAGAATGTAAACTGTCCTTGGCTCTGCTCTGCAGGGAGCTAATCCTTCTTCAGTAACTCAGCTTCCTTGATTGAGTTTTCTTTGATGCTCACCGTGACCTGACCCAGTTAATCACCATGCAAACATAACAGGAGACGAGCACTTTTTGTTCTCATTAAGAACAAAACTGACCATATCTGGTAACTTTGGTCTGTTCATCTGCCTCTAACAGAAACGCTAGATTCAACTGAATAAGATATCTTTGTCAGTTTAAGCTGGATGTCTCACCAGGGAATACAGCACTTGATTTTGTGCTTCTGCTCAGCCAGCTGTTGCAGCTTTAAAATGCGCTCTGCTTGGATCTGAAAGAGAGTTTTGTGGGACGGCAGGCCAACGTCGTACATGCCTTTGGGGTAAGTGACCCCCAGCCTGGTTCCCTGGCCCCCTGCCAACAGTAAGGCGGCCACTTTGCTCTGAGAGATGCACTGAAGACCTGAGGGACAACAGAGCACAACTGTTAGAGTCGATTTAAAAAAAGGAAAACAAGGACACATCTCGACACAATTTCACAGTATCTTATCACTTCTGATCACTTTAGTGAACTCTGATTTTAGATTATTAATAATAAACTTAAGGAAATTCAGATAGCATTTATCATTTATATGTATATTGAACCATCAACCAATATTTTATGACCCCCAGAAGTACTCTGGAGGTCTGACTAAATTGACTCTGAACTGAAATCTAACTCATGCCAAGAGTTTTGGCTTATTTTACAGTTGTTCAACGGGTCAGTGGTTTATAATAGTTCCAGGTTATCTTACATAAACTACTGGCTACGTGACAAAATATACAACAATCTCTCCACTTGTAGGTGCCAACAGACAAGTTTTATATATGCTGGGCGGGCCTGCTGGAAACACCGCACCCTGCACACAGACGTGGTCACAAGAGACCCTGATGACTTCATGAATGAGGGTCAAGAGGCAATTCTAACTACGTCAGCTCCAAATCAGCACCAGATGTCTTCTGCTGATCGCAGCCTCCGTCATTGTTGCCCAAGACAAACAATCAAGCAGAATTGCTAAGAGTTCAGAACTCCACAGCGGGGGGGATTGCGTAAATCATACTGAACGATGACAGCCCACTTGGTCATATTTTGAATGAACACAGAGAATGCGACTGGGACTCATTGGTGAGTTTATGCAACCACACAAAGGCTAAGTGGGGGGAACTTGGCCATCAGTTTTCACATAAGTTTGACTGAAATGAACAAATGAAAATTAAGAACAGAACCCCTGACCCACCTCAGCATCTCGCTGCATCTGAACTACCGTGTGATGCTTTAATCATCTTATGCTCCCCAGATACAAGCAAATCATTTCTCCTTGCACCCAAAGGGTGTCACTTCAAACTTGAGGAGCAACTAGGAAATGCTTACTTATTACTGAGTACCACCCATGTCATGCCATAAAAATGACTGTCCTAATTCCTTCCACCTAACTGAACTCTGGACTAATAAAAGTGAAGCTACAGGAAGCACCTGTGTGTTAATAAACTCTGTGGTGCAGCTGATAGAGCTCACCTGCTGCCTCCCAGTCTTTCAGACACTCCCTGTCCCTCGTCACACTCCCCAGCACTTCCCTGGGCACCGGCTCCATGCGGGCGTCCATCTTCTCATGTTTGCTGCTGCTGGACGTCTCCATGGCGTTCTTGAAGAATCCGTTTATTTCCTGAAAGTCCATGCCATGCAGGTCATGGGACAAGTCCGCCTGTTCTTCTGGGCTAAGATCTTTCCAGAACTGCAGGAGGTGAGACTGGCCCGCTTCAGTCAACCTCTGCATGAGTCCATTGGAGTTTGGGTCCATGATCAGCTGTATGTGGCCAACTCTGCCAAACTGAAAGCAATTTTAGAAAATGGGATGGTTATTTCTGAGCAGAAATATGACAATATGAAATTACATGATGCTTTCTGGAGAAATGATTGCTCATAGCAACAGTATTTCTACCCCTGGTAGAACTAGTACAACTGGTGATGGCACAATCCACAAATATGTTGTAGACTGCAACTGGATAAAGTCTTAAACCACTGTTTATGCCCACACCCAGTACCAGGAAATGATTATACTACTGCAGGGGATCTCTCTTTTAAATGGGATGCTGATGTCTGATGTTACTTTATCACAATACATCACAGTAGCTGTCAGTCATAGTTATGATATGAAAGTGACTTCATTTATTCACGAAACTTTTCAACTTGACGTGTCCTGGAGGACGCGTGTCAAGTGCTTTGACGGGAGGTGAATTCAAGTCTTCACCAAAACATGACAAGGACGCTTCATCACCCCGCGGACAGAAAAGCTCACCAACAGCGCAGAAAACGACTCTAAAGCCCCGCTGATTATAATAATCGCGAAAACCATTTAAGTTTCATTTATCAATGCTCGTGTCTAGTAATTGTCTGCGGCACGCGAGCGTCAGGGAGCGACACAACAACCGAGCAGCACATGTTAGCTGCTATCTGGCTAACTGTAGGGGAAACTGTTGGTTCACTGATAACATTTCTGATAAAATGAAGACATTATTGAACTCTTACCTCTCGCTAGGGTCTTCTTGGGGTTTTGACCATCAATGCCCGTAGCAGTGTGGTTACACTGGTTAGTTACGGCCCCTCCCACCGGACTGCACCTCCTGCAACGTCACATTAGACGTGGCACAGCGGCGACGTACGGATTGTTGCCTTCAAGGGCCCCTGGTAAATTTGAATTATATGTTAGATGAACGTTTGTCTAATTAGCCAATCTGTAACGGCTTCTTTAAGAAGTATTAGGGTCTTTAGCTTTCAGCCTAAATCTTCAATCTATATCTGTATTACCATCATCCTCGTTGTTGTTGTTGTTGTTGTTGTTGTTGTTGTTGTAAGTAGTAGTAGTATCATCATCATCATTATTATCTCCACCGTAGTATTTCTTTTTAAACTTACCACATATACTACAGTCGTCCACAAGATTATTCATACCCTCAAATTTCTCTAGAAAAAATCAGCTGTCAATGAAATAAGTTAAAACTGACAAAACTAATAATAAATAAAAATTTCATGAAAATCATGACATTGATTTTGAATTGTGGTTCAACAGAAATATTAATCACAAACACACAAAAAATAAAACAAGTAAACAAGCGTGATGGGGCTCCGAAGTTAAAATTTTTGTTGAGCAACACTTTGAGGTAATCACTGCAATCAGGTCTTCTCTGTAATGTTCAAAAAGACTTCTACACCTGTTGGCAGGTATTTTTGTCCACTGTGTTTTGTCCACTAATGTTTCTGGGACATTTTTTTAAATGATTATTTTCAACCACAATTCAAAAGCAATACTTTATTTGACAAAATGTAATGTTGTAAATTCTCAGTTATTATTACTTCCTTTAGTTTCCTGTTATTTGGATTACTGTTGTGAATTTAGCCTTTTCTTTGAATGGAGGGTATGGATAATTTTGAGGACAACTGTACATGCTTAATGTCATTCAAAAATCTAAATGTTCAGCATTTTCTGGAGATTAACGCCAACTATGGAAATGTCTAGATGTTCTAGCTTCTAATAACTTCCAAGCAACATTTAATTTGGTAAAACTTACTGTAAGGTATTGAATTGAAAAGACAAGCCCTGATTTGTGGGCAGGACAACAAAGTGCAGTTGTTGAGTTGTCTAGTTGAACCACTGGGAGTGTACATGATTGATTGATTGATTGATTGATTGATTGATTGATTGATGAGATTGAAAGGTGAAATTTAACTAATTGAAAATATGATAGCAAAATATTTAAACAAAAAAACAAAAAAACACAAAGTTCAAAAGGAGTGTGTGGACATAAGCTTATCTAATCCCATCCCATATGCATGATACATTTTTGTGTAATGATATTCTAACATTAGCAGACTCTAAGTGAATAATCAGCTATGATCTAAATCTTGAAGTTTATTGGAATTTTTAATTAAATCTAATGTATGAGCCAGTCTACTCATAGAATCAGACTGCCCTAAACTGTGTTCAAATAGCAACCATTCTATCTGTATCACGCAACTTCTATTTGCACAAATTTGAACTCATTCTTTTAAGATTAAAGCCGTAAACCTTTAAAATATGTAAGGGTTTCAAGGTTAAACTTTACAACATGTGTAACATAAATCCAGCTTTTTAACAGAATGTTGATGTGTGCTCAAAATGTTGAAGTTTTAATGAATAATTGCTTTAAACAGTTAATCAAGTTAAGCTCAAAATGTGACGAGTATAAATGGCATACAATAGATATAAATAAAAAAGAATATATATAACAATATAGATGGCTTGCACACCCATTTCTTACCAGTTGCTCTCCAACTTCTACCGCAGAGAAGATTACTTATTCTGCATATGTTATGCCTTTCAAATCATTGAAAATGAACATGTTCAGCCTTTTCTTGAAATTTATGTTATGACTTTTGGGACATTTTATTTGATCTGTCATGCTTTGTTATAAGAGGCAAAACAAGCAAAATATTAAAACACCACAGATTTAAATTTCCTTTGTGTTACCCTTTATGCAGTTTTAACAAGTATTCTTTCCTCCTCTTATCTGGTTTCACATTCCTGAGGCTGCTATATGTTTGGGTTCTTATCTTATTTTATCTTTATTTTATCATAGAGGATTTTGGAAGGGGAAGAGAAGAGCTCCCTAGAGGAGAAAACAGACAAAAACTTAAGCTATCTGAGATAACTTGTTAAATTTAAACCATATGTGCTTACATTAACATCAAGCAGGACAAGAGTTTGCTGATATCGCCAGGATCCATCTTGCCAGATCTGAACTGTTCAATTGCAGGACATATGACATCACACCATTAAAGTAAGCATCTGCTGACAGGACATGTGTTTAATTAAGTTTAACTTTTACTCACTGGCCTGAGCTGTGGGACTGTAATTTTTGTGTTAACATATGGAGCAACTTGGACAAGACCATGCAAACTACATTTAATCTCACGTATAAAGATTTGCACTCTTGCATCTGAGCCTGAATTTTGACGGGTCGACCCACAACATATGCCTGAGATATTAGTAAGTAATTTAATTTTTCCCTACCAGAGACAAAGAGGCTGTGAAGCCCACAAAGGGGGACTTCAACTAGCAGCCGCATCATCAACAGTAGATGGCAGAGTCCTGTGCCAGTTTAAGGGCCGTGCTGTGCCTTCAACATAATGCTTTAAAATGCTATAAAGATGCTGTGAAAACCGGATAAAATGTTAAGATTATCGCTTCTAAGAGGTTTCATCCAAGCTTGCTTTGTCTGACGTGAGATGGTGCAAAACTACTTCTGTTTATTTACAGTTCCAGCCACAAGGTGGCGACACCGTCATCTATGAGGCGGAAGCAGATTTTGGACAACTGGATTTTGTTTTGGTCCTCCTCCTAGCATAGCGTGGCTAGGTGCTCTTCACCTGTTCGTGTTGCCGAGGTCGAGGCTTTTACTGACAGCTAAGATGAAGAAGTTTTTTGAAGACATTAAAAAAGACATAAAATTTAAATCTGCGGGACCGGGGAAGAAGCTAACAGAAGAAACCAGGCAAGCAGCACACTTTTAACAGCTGCTACAACGCTAACTAGCCAGCCTCTAAACTAGCTGTTTGGTGGTCTTTAGTCAGCATTTTGTTATAAATCAAACCAGAATATCGCAGATTTTCTTGCTCTATATCAACATGTTTGCATACAATGGGTTACTTGTTGTTGCTGTTAACAAAATGGCATTATGTAATCCTCAGCTCGGTGGGAGGCTAGCTAACTTCAGGGTAACTTGGCTATCAGTTAATCCGTGAACAAGCTTATTAAGCTAACGATGAGAAAAGCATCTGAAAACTACTGTAAGTGGAGACCCAGCTGTCATACTTGGTTGTTAGCTGCAATTATCTCAGCACATAACGCTTTTGTAGCATGGTTTTTGGTCGTTAATGTGGGGAGATTGAAAGGCTCTATTAAACCATCATATCTTTCTTTATAACATCTCAGCTCCAAGCCTGAGGTGGTGCAGAGCAGCTCCACCAGCAAGCAGAATCGCTATGCTCCCAGTGAAGGAGCCCAGAGGGCAGGAGCCGCAGCCTTGGCCAGGATTGAACAGCAGCAGCGGCCGAAGGTGCACACCTCCCATGATGCAATAAAGAACCAGGGTGAGGCCCACAGACTCAGACCTGCATCATAGATCAGCTGAGATAAATCTCACATCTGCTCAGAACGTGGTTATTCATGAAATTGTAGTTTTCTTTGATTTGTTATCATGTTCATTCTTTATGAAGGGTTTGTGCAAGGATTTTCCCATCAGAAGAGGCGTAATTGAAGATAAAAGTACAGATTAAACATTGCATTTACTTAATTTTACCTGTGTTTGTTTGTAGTTAAACGAGAACTGGAGGCGGAAGCGGCTGCACTGGCTGAAAAAGAGAAAGCAGCTGCAGCAGAGGTATGTGGTGACAGAAACCGGGTCATCACCACATTTGACATTGTAGTTCTTGGACTGCAAGTCTAATAACTTTGGAATATTTATTTCTGCTCAGGGATCCAAAGTGCCAGTGAAAGATCCTGCCTGCCTCTCTGTGTCAGGTGTTTATTTCACCTGTCCGCTCACCGGAGCCATGCTAACCAAAAGTGAGAGGGAGGCACATATTAAAGAGGCCATTTTAATGGTATGTGTGGAAATGTTATTCACTCTTTTTTGGGATAAAAACACATATGTAGTTCACAGATGCACACGCTGCATCTCAGCGTGAGCATCTGTGAACTACATGTGTTTTTTTTTTTTTTTACGAGGTCAGATGTAATCTGCAGTTGTTGTTAATACAAACATGTACTGTGTTTTTACCTTCAGCGGTTTGAAGAGGATGCGGTGGAAGCTTCTGTAATGATGATGTACACATTTAACAAAGACCGAGAGAAAGTGAAGGCTGCAGTGGACATCATAAACAAGTAAGATGATTGTAATGGCAGATGCGTAGCATTGTGCAAAAAGTATTAAACCCCCCCCTATTTCCCTCCAGCAGCGCTAACTTTCATGACGTCTTTTAAAACTGTCATGAGCAATAATCTCCAGGCTTTGTAAAGGTCTTTCAAAGTTTTTTTTTAACATTGGTTGCTTTATCACTCACCCTCATCGCTTCCTTTCACCAGACCATTTTTTGAGAGAATGCATGTTGTTTTATTTCATCTTTTCTGTTTAATCATCTTGTGAGAGAACAACATGTTGCATAATAAGTACTTTAACCTTTCCAGGTGAACTTCATTTGACTTTCTCTCAACTTTTGAATGCACATGTACAAATTTGTAATGTTTAAGTGCATTTAAGGTTCATTCTGGCATCACACATGAAACGTGATATCCGTTTTTTTTTGGTGAGTAGAATATATGAAATTAAGGCTGGCTCAAGACTTTTGCACAGTAATGCAAGTTGTGAGGCAAACTTTTTTTCCCCATCTACTTTCAGTTTCCTGCTGCTTTCCATTAATTTCTGTATTTTGACCGATTGTTATCTCTTGTTTCTTTACTGATTGTTAACAGGTATGTTGAAAATATATGTAAGAACCCCACAGAAGAGAAATATAGGAAGATAAAACTCAGCAACAAAGTGTTTCAGGTGTGTATAAAGTTAGCTTCTTGTGTCAAATATTCATTTTTGGCTGTTGTGTATGAAAGATTTAGTGGCATCCCTGTTTGCGGAAACTTTAAGAGACAATTTTTGCGTGCTTTCAATGTTATTTTTGTTTTGTTTCAGGAGAAAGTACGTCCTGTGGAGGGCAGTCGAGAGTTTCTCGAAGCTTTGGGATTCATAAGTGTTATGTTTCCTGTAGACGGCCAAGGTAAATGAACCCTGCTGCTGATGGATATCAGCTGGATAATTCTGTGCTGTGACTTTTGAGTCTTTACAACTTTTGACCAGTGCTCGTTTTTTATGCAAATCAGAGGAGGAGGAAGAGTTCCTGGTGTTGCCAGAGCAAAGTCCTGATGCCCTGGAGCTGATGAAAGAGCAGAGAGATCGTCTTCAGAGAGGAGAACCAGTCAGAGCTCAGCTGGACAGGCAGCCTCAAGCTTTCAGATCCTCGACTAATGCCCAGCGCTTTGAGCTGCCGCCAGAGTTCTACAACCTGACTGCCGAGGAGCTCAAGAAGGAGCAGCAGCAGAGGTACAAGCTTGATTTTAAGATTATTTCCCTTTGCTAAATTATTTATAGAGCTTCTAACGCATCCAGCAGTGGAAGCTTGTATATGAAAGGATTCTTCGCCTGCTCTGTTTAATGCATTTCTTGGGTGTGGTAATATTACTCATGCGGTGAAGGTGTTAAATAATTTGTGTTTCCAAGGTCTGAATTGGTGGAGAAAAACGCCATGTTGCGCACCAAAGCCATGAGGGAAAAGGATGAGCAGAGGGAGAGAAGGAAATACAACTACACCCTGCTCAGGATCAGACTGCCTGATGGGAACCTGCTACAAGGTAAGAATTCTTTTATCTTTCTGCATATAAAGAGCACCGTCATCAGTTTTCACCGTGAAAAACCTGTCGTGCTAAGTTTTAGTGATAGCAGTCAGTAAATGTTTGTGATTTAGTGAAGATGATGTGCTATATTCCCCCTCAGGGACCTTTTACGCCTGGGACCGGCTGCCCGTGCTCTTTGCGTTTGTACGGGAGTCTCTGGTGGACGGCTGGCAGCCTTTTGAACTGATTGCCCCTGGAGGTCAAAAACTACAAGAATCTGAAGAAGCTGCTCTGGCAGAATGTAACTTGGTGAGTTGAAGCCGGTCTTCTAATGACAGAAGCAACACCAAGCAGCGTGTGTACTGTTTTGTTTTTTACACGTTATTTTATTTTTGTTACAGGTCCCTGCTGCCCTGCTGACGTTTGCCTGGGATGCAGCCGTGCAGGCTGATATTGCAGCTGCAGGTGGGAAAAGCCCCACCCTCCTCAAACCATCCCTACTGGAAACCATTCGGACGCTGAGCTGAGCGAGACGACGCACTCGGTCCCTGAACTCTCCCCTCTACCTCCCTTTTCCCTTCCCACCGCCAGGGTGAAATTGTTCCTAAAGCTGGGGGCAACTTCACCCTAATGCATTTGTTTTGCTGAGCATGTCCTCCCCCCTCTCCTTGTAGGGGATCTTTTCACCCTGCAGCTGCCTCAGCAGCACATTGTGTTGAAGGAAGCACTACTAACAGATGTGAGGACAAAGCAGGGACATGTTTGTTTATTGTTGCATTCTGAATGTAAGATCAGTGTAGAAAACATGCTGCAGCAGCAGCCTTTTGTGCTTAATCTGACGGTCAGCCAGTTGGGTGCGTCCTTAAAAGCAGCGTGTGGAGACCTCGTTTATTCTGTGTCCTTTTCTACCCTCGGTAGCTGGTTGGGTTTTAAAAACAGCTGCGTGTCAGAGGTGATGCGTCTTGTTTCTCAGTGTTAAAGGTGAATTCAGTCTGTTAACTGATGGTCGTCTGCTCTGATTTGGTGTGATACGAGTCTGACTCAGTTACTGTAAACATACGTAAGCTTCTGTTGCACGTTTGAGGCCTCACACTCTCTAGTGTCCTACAACAGACTAAGTCACCTCTGTGGCTATTTCAGTGAGCGAAAGTCCCACTGATGAATCAGTTTCTCTGAATAATACGACAAAAGCTCTGAATTAGACAGTTAGCTTTCATTACACATTAGAAATGATAGAAAGTTTTATGCTGATGATGTGATGGGAGTTCTAACAATATATTTTCTTGTACTTTACCAACTTAAAGCACTTTGAAGGATTATTTCAAACTTTATAAATAGCTTTAGGTAAAACAAGAGCCCTTAATGTAAACCTCATTAATTGCTTTGTCGACATTAAAGTGAGATTGTTCATTCTTTATGAAGAAGCATCAAGTAACCAACTCTTTTTGGCATGCAGATACTTAAAAATCACATTGCTGTTCCCTAACTGGCAGCATGGACTTCTTGTGTTGGACATTGTGGTTTTAATTCTTGTCTTTGTTTGTGTCAAACATTTCTTTGGTATTAAAAAAAAAAAGGTTTATATTTTCAACATAACAGACAATAACAATGCTTCATGCCCATAAACATGAATCAGTTTTTAAACAAAATTTAATTCAATAAAAATGTAAAGTTTTAATCATCTTAAAAATGTTATTTAAAAAAATGTACTGATTTACAGGTTCATGATTGTAATGCATCCTCGAAGGCTGCTATTCTTCAGGTTTTTTAATGCGTCATCGTGAAGAAGTTGACAAGTTTGATCCATTTGATTTGATTCAGGTGTTAAAACAAAAACCTGCAGGATCGTGGCTGCAGTTTTACAAGAATGGGCTCACACACACATGTTGAGGCCCTCTGTTTTCACTACTCTGCTCCATCAAGTGGCTGTTTATTTCCTGATTTATATGCAACAAGTTTTCACGATAATCCTGGAAGAAAAACTGAATTTCAAGCATTTTGGAAAGTGTTTAGGTCAGAAAATGTCTTTAGTGTGAATATATTGTAATTCTGCAGACTCATTTTTAACATGCAGACAATAAGAAAAGGTGGAAAATCTTTAAAAAAAAAAAAACAAACCCTAAATAAACTGAGAAATAACAATGGCATGATGAAAAGTGAGCATGCCCTTCCTTGAGTGTTAGCAGGTCTCTGTTGCTGCCGTTGTCCAATGATTGGCCTTCAGTGACCCAGCTGGGCCCTTATGTTGGTTTACAGCTTCACAACATAGGTTTTCTGTTGTAGGTCTGAGTTAACATAAATTAACATTCCTTTTTCTCTTAATTTATCAAACTTATTGCTCAATAAACAGACAAAAACACTGCTGTTTGTATTGGGGTAAAAGAATAGAGGAGTGGCCTGTTTTTAATTTCAAGAGTATATAAAAATGCTAGCTGGATTAAATGTGATAGTTGTGAAACAGATGAGTTTTTTTTTTTTTTTTTTAAATCATCCACTCAATTTAAATTATTCTACATAAATTTATACTTGTTAAATGGAAGCTGAGTGTTTCTCTTACTACTGTTTAAAAATGACTAACAACAACCTACCTCTGTCCATCTACACAAAAACACTCCAAGAAAGCTGCATACAGACGTGGATTAACGAGATCCTGAAACGTCACATTTGCTGCAGATCAAATGAGAAATTTAAACAAATTTATTAAGGAAGGAGCTGATAAGTATATAAAGCCCAATACCAAGCATTTCTGGGGCCAAATCAGGCATAAGAGGCACTTGTCCACTGGTTGTTCATCATGATGGAGTATGAATCTGAAGTCATCACTGTAACCTTAAGTTGGTGAGCAGCTGTGATCTGAATGTTGTGTTCTGTCTTTTGAACCTGCCTGTAATAAAAAATGGCTCGTACTGCATCTACAAGGCAAGTCTGTCAAATGTGGATCTCTGCCTGGCCTGCAAGAATCCCCCATTTTTGTGTCAAACATAGAAATGTTGGATAAAAAAGCAGACATTTATCATTAGGTCAAGTCCATTTTTAATCAGGTTAGAGGAAATTTAGTCTTTGAAATTCCTTTCTGACTCGCTGCCTAAGCTAGAGAGTTAAACATTTGTGTAATACACCAGCAAAACAAAGTGTAACATCATGGTTATGGCAGCAATGAAAGGACAACAATCGAAAGGAATATAAAAGGTGCAGTACTTTTATTTATGTTTAACGAATTTATCCTGTTCAAGTATTCTTGAAAAATACAGAAAATACATATTTATAAAACACCATCACTTTTTCTAACTGTACAAGTACAGGTCTTGCAGCTACTCCGGTGAGTTGTCTGAAACATAAATGGCTGAATATATGACCCCAAAGAAATGGCATTTAAATTTACAGATGGAATTTAAACCTCTCATTCCCCTTCACTACTTTTTGATTAACTATGTACAATTAGACCAAAAGAAAACCAACAATTTCAGGAATTTAACATTCTTAAACTGTAAATATTGGTGCTCTTGATGTCTTGCTTTTCTAAAAAAAAAAATTGTCTCCTCTTCCTCTCTGTTCAACCCAGTCTGCAACATGGTCAAAGATGTTTGCCTCACATTTCAAAAATGCCCTTACTAAATATGGCAAGCTGGAAACTGCATACAAAAAGCAGTCACTTAAAAATTTAACACACTGACAACCAACAAAAAGTCGGCTGCATTGATTTTCTGCAACACTTGAACCAGGAAAATGGCCGTGATGTAGCAAAAGCCACCTGCTGTCCACTGCTGCTTTGTGTCAGGCTTTCCACCTGTACTGAAGACTTTGTTCTCTCTTGGGGACAGAGATGAGAAGCAGGAAGAGGGAATTAATACGGGGTTATTGGGTGTGGGATTACAACCTGTCCAGTTTTCAAAGAGTGGTGGGTGTAGGAGCAGAGCTGGCCACAGGGGTAGGTGCTGTATCAGAGGGGGAGACATCCATTACAGATGCTCCCTTGCTGCAGGGCTTCTCTTTTTGGGGCCTGAAACATAAATAAAGTTGAATTTACTCAACATAATAATAATAATAATGATAAATTAGGAAGGTGTGTAGACGACACTAATAAATTATCTCAACCTCAGTCTGTACAGTACAACTGATCAGGTATCAATGAAGACTTGTAGAGCAGCAAGATTGGTCTTTATTTTATATTTAAACCATTCAGTAAGCATTTAATAAATGTGCTTGGATAAAACTTGCACATCATTATAATTTTTAATTGCTGGCATAAACATGAAAACAACAATTATGTGTCGTCATTCCTCCAAAACAACTCACCACTCTGAGTGGAGACAATGACACAATCTTCATCACAATCATCCTCGGTGTCGGCTTGGAAACCGTCGGCCTCCATCGCTTCACTCTGGCAAAGAGTGACGAGCTTCTGTTAATTTATGCGTTTCATTTTCCTGAGATGATGCTCTGTCAAAAACATCAATTTTTGCCAAACCTGCTCAGGATCAGTACATCTCTTCATGAACTTGGTGATGGACATGCTGCCAGTGCTCTTCCTCTTGTTGGAGGATGAAGGTGTGGCGGAGGTCTGGGGTGTAGAGGGAGAGTTTCCCTGGGAGCCTGTGGCTGCCTGGGGTTCTTCGCGGGACTCTTCTCGAGCTCCTGTGGTGAGGTAAGTCCACTTGCAGGGAACTGGGAGAGCTTCCTGTCCAAAGCGGGACAGGACCTCGGTGTGCACGTACCAGCAGCAGCGTTTGTAGAGAGAGCGCTTCTCATAAACAGCATTACTCTTGATGAGACGTCTCAGCTGTATTCTGATTGAAAAGGAAGGGAAGTTTTTTTTTTTAACACCTTACCCTGACAACTGCACCACTAAAAATATATTAATATATAAAAAGCATAAACCAATCAAGTAAACATTGCTTCACCTGGTAGGAATGTTCTCTGGTGGGCTCTGAGGACTGGACAGATCAGGAGCTGGTGATGAGGAGGAGCTCTGCTGACGACAAAACTCCTGAAACTCATTGATGATCACTTTGCTGCTGTTGGAATTACCATGTAGGAGAGGCAGCAGCTGTCCGAGCACTGTCAGGGGAATATTAGTTTTACTCATGTTAATAATAGACATTTGTTTCAGGCTGTACAAAAATAAATAAACCACCTTAGCCAAAAGAAAATGATGCTCTCTGATTCATTATGTGTAAACAGGAAAACATAATAACATGGACAGAATTGAACAGTTAGCGTAGTTGAGCAATATGTTCCACTGTTCCAGTAAGACACTCAATGCGTCATCTCATTATTTTTGCAGAAAATACACCTGTATTTTGTGATAAATGTTAAAAGTATTCGAGCTACATAAAAGTTATTCATCAAATTACCACAAATTTTGCATAGGCAGGTCAGATATCTATTCTCAACAATTTCACAAGTCTCACTGTCAAACACAGGTACCCCAAAATGTTTAATGTCCCACTCAAAGTCAAGAAGAGCAGCTGAGGTTCTGCCATTTTGGACAGTAAGGCTGTGCATTAATTGAAATGTGATTGTGATTTCAATTTTTATGTCAAACGATCTCTAAACTCATACAATTCAGTTGAAACGATTTGCCATTTTTTGTTCACAATTACTGAAAGAGATGTGCACGCGCAATACATCCCCTTCCATGCAGCCATGCTACAACCTAAACTCGCACGGATGAATGGCAGAGGTGTGTTGTTTTGTGTAAATTATCAATAAAGTGTGACAGAGAGAGCAATGCTGAATAAATGCATCGTGGTACTAAAAAGATTATTCAAATGATAATCATAATTCCCATATTGACTGAAATAATCCTGATAATCTGTGCATTAAGTGACATCAAAATGCATTACAAGTTCTGTCTCTCTTTATACGATACAATATTTTGAACAAGAATATAGCAACAAATAGCTGTTTGCAATATGAAAACGTTACTATACAGTACAGGCCAAAAGTTTGGACACCTGTACTGTATATGCCGAAATAAGTCACAGTGTGTTACGGCAGTTGGACTGGCCACATGTATGTGAAGGTTGGCATTTCCAGTCTGGAGCAAAGACATTTCCAGATTTCCAAACTTTCATCCAACAAATAAACCATGTAATTAGTTTAATCAACATCTTGTCTGAAATGCCTTTCAAAATTATCAGGGTTAGACAAATTAATAATGTTGGCTTTTCTGAAAAAACAAAAGCAAAAATAAATAGGAAAAGAAACAAAATAATCAAAATTTAGAGCAGAAATGGTCTGTATCATTGGATTATTATAGTGCACACCCTATGTAATGTTTCTCAAGGGTTTGTGACTTTAAAGTCAAACTATGCAGCTGATCTGTGCCCGAGAGTTGCATGCGATGTAACTGTTACGCGATATAAGGGTAAGATTTCTCCATGACTGTCATTGTTTGTCAGGTGTGCTGGGAACCTGGGACAGAGACTGGAACGTATGTGTGAGCCTCACAAACTTCTAGATCATTGACGTAGAGTAATTGATGACTGAGTAAATAAACATTTGTCTCACAGATGAGAAATTGGTCTCTGACCAAAAACATTTGTCTGTGATGTGAAAAATCAGCTAAATCCTGCAGTGAGGACTTAGCTATTCTAAATCTAAAGTGATGAAAAAAAAAAGAAAGAAAAAAAAAAAAGGAATCCACACAGAACAGCCTTATAACCCCATAATATACAATGCCCACCAGGTACAAAAACTGTGAGCTCTGACAACATCTGTATCAACTGTAACATCTGTAATAACGAGGGGTGCCATGACATTGGCGATATCCGGGGAAGTAAATTGCCACAATATCATCGTGGTCTTGTCTTGATATTTAACAGTGTATCTTGAGACAAAAAATGTTTCGTTTTGAGTCTGCTATAAGAGCATAACATACTTAAATATATAGACTAGGGCTGGACGATATAGAAAAAAAGATTATCGATAAAAAAAAATCTGTATTGATCGATATCGATATTTATCAAAAAAAAAAAAAAAAAAAAGAAGCCATTATTAAATAAAAAGCCATTTTAGGTGCATCCCTGGCCATTTAAAGGGGAAGCTCGTTTTTTTTCAACCGGGACCCATTTTCTAGCATGAAATACATTCATTTCCTCACCTAGACAGTTTTGGTGCATCTTGAATTCCTTCAGAAGATATTTAGATCCACTCCAGATCAGCGTATGTCCAATAAAATGGAAGTGAGGGGGCAACCTCGCGCAGCCTCTAAATAAGCCATTATCTGCCACAAACTCCTTCATTTCACCAATGTTTTGTTACAAAACATTAGTCAGACCCCCTGTGAGCTCGAAGAGGTTTTTTTGTGGGGATTTGTCCTTATATTGGACATACACTGATCTGGAGTGGATCTAAATATCTCCCGAAGGAATTCAAGTTGCACCAAAACTGTCTGGGTGAGTAAATGAACATATTTCATGCTAGAAAATAGGTCCAGATTGAAAGAAACTGAACTTCCCCTTTAAGTTTATGCTGAATGACCTACTGATAATAAAGATCACACTAACACTGAATTCCAGTTCAGCCTTTGCCCGGTCTGCATTTGTGATTGGTTTGGCGGAAGCAGTGACTGTAGTATCATGCTACCCAACAGGCTACAGAGGAAAACTGAGTTTCTATATTGAACTTTTATTGACCCTCTTTTGATTGAACTTCTATTGATCGATATATATCAATATTTAATTATCATCCAGCCCTAATATAGACTATGATCCTTTGCAACCAGTGCGCTCTTTTGAACCAGTGGGCGCGCATTCAGTTCACACAGGAAAAATAAACAGGTGTGTTACGGCAAGGTTGTGCACACGGTGATATCCTTGTATTTAAACGCCTCGTTTTGTTTTCTGTATTCTCTCACGTCGTCGATCAGCTGTTCATTAAAACTATCTATTTAACCTCGGATGCAGAAAAGCACCTGCTTAGCTTATGTGCTGACAGCAAGGGGTAAATGTCCCCAATCACATCTGCAAGAAGAAAGTTCTGGCAGTCTTTACCAGGCTTTAAGTAGTCAAAGTGCATCTGAGTTACCACTGACAGGCTGACTTATTTACTAGTCTACTAAAGACTAGGCAGTTCCTTTGTGCCTGGGTATATATTAAATAGGCTATTCTAATGCCTGGGTTAAGTTTATTTAATATAGTACATGAGCTGTCTTCTCAATAAATGTGTTGCATTTTTACTTGAATTTCACAATTCAAGGTTTTTCAAGCTGTTCAAATTGACCTAACCTCGAATATGACCATAAATGTAGTAGTAATGACTGGTCAAAGCATTTTACATCATTATTGTTATTGTGTGCCTCTCCGCATTAAATATACTGTGAGGTTCAATATCGTGCTGTGAGATGTCAGTATCGTGACACCCCAAGTATAACCAACGATTTGTGACCAAAAATCTAATTAAAGCCATTTGAAACTAAACTCATTCCTTTAATATGCCCTTTTTCTGGTTCTTGAGGGACACTATCCTGCATGTTTTTGTTCTTTCCCTGCTCCAACACACCTAATTGAATTTAATGGGTCATTGTGAAGAAGTTTGAAAGAAGCTGTTGGATCCATTTGATTTGAATCAGGTGTGTTGGAGCAGGAAAACAGCAAAAACCTGCAGGATAGCGGCTCTTGAGGACCGGAGTTTAAAACCTCTGAGCCAGGGGCGAGTAGATGAAGAGCAAAACCAAATGCAGCAACAATCTGTGGAAACTCCAACAGTATTTTGCATCTAAATACTCATTTGGTCCCAGCTTAGATCCTAAACACACTATAGATATTTCTGGTTTACATTTCCCGTTAAGAAATTTCTGCTAAGCACTTCTGGTCAATTAATATCTGCATTCATTTACATTGAATAGTTATGTCTCTAAAATGGTAATATTCTCATCAATTTCCTATTTAAACAGGTATTTTATTACTGTACTTCCTCACCTGCTATGACACTGAACTTGGAGGATAACATGATGAAATAGCCTCATGTTAAAAACAGCTAAATATTTTCATACTTTGAGTCCATGGTGATAAACAGGAACGCCATAGATTTGCATAGTGACACAGTCGGCTGAGTGTTGATAGCCGTCAAAAACACGGCAGTTCAGTGTCCATGAAGGCGAATGTTTCACCGAGCAAGTGTCTAAAGGATTCCTGTCAGAAGGCTTGGGTGGTGGTTACGAAAGATGGAGACATGGAGACTGTGGGGTGCACCTGTATAAATGGACCCAGTCGGTCTTGCAGCTGTGCAACTGCTGTCCTATGGTAAGTTCGTTCACTTTACAACGTACATATTTGTTTTCTCAAGCTACAGCAGCCACGTACAGCACAATATGTCCCAGAACCCTTTCTGGGTTTTACAAATATCCATTTTTCAGTCATCGAGTTCGGGAGCTCCTCATGTGTGTGTTGTTAATTTGTGGATGTCCTCTGTGTAAAGTGCCTTGTAACAGCAGTAACCAGAAGTCCACAGCAGAAACTAGTAGACATGGCAGCTCCCATGGTTCTGGCCGTTATACTTGTCTATAGCAACAACAGGCTGTTCTCTAATCTTCACCCATACATGAAAGCCAACCATGTGATGTACACTTACATTGTGCTTCCTTCTGACCCCTCCTGGACAGCTCCTCTGGACTTGGGGTGTTGTCCACCTTGGGTAAAGGCTCAACCAGACACACAGCAAAAGGCTGGAAGGGATCAGAACAAAGTTCCCCTCCCTCCCAAACACAGCCTTTCACCACAGGTTCCAGCACCTTCATCTTCTTCTTGGTGGCCATAAGCTCATCCCACTCCCTTGCTTTGAGTTTCTGACGCAGCTTTTGCTTCTCCAAGTCACCACCATCCTAGGAGAATTGCATCACCATTAATAAACACAATCAGTACACAGATACATTTTCAACTGAAAAGCAGCTTCCAGATGTAATGGCTTTTTGACATCTTAATCAGATTCAGTTTCTACAAAACACATCTTCTTCAAACTTGATATAAAGAAATATGGCAGTTCTGCTCATACCTCATCTTCTAATGCACCTTCATCATCTGAGAGGTAGCCATGAGGTACAAAGAAGCCGTCATCATCGTCGTCATCATCGTCTCCTCCTTCTTCTTCATCCTCCTGAAAATGATCAGCCAATTGGAAACTTAATAAACATGAAATGATCTAACTTTTTATGCCTTATAGGGATGGGTACCATTAACATTTGAATCGATATGGTACCAACTTCCGGTACCGGTACCCAACGGTACCAGTTTTTGGTACTTTTGTGTGTTTTTATATGGCAATACCAGATTCATTTCTCATTCTCCACACAGAATTTTAAACAAATATATTAAAGCAAAATCCAGCTGTTTTTATTCTTTATGGTGTCAGAGCCATCTGGTACACAGAGGGAAACTTATGATTGAAAGATTTAATGAGAAAAAAGATGGAATGTTCTCCAACACTAAACTGATTCTGTGGCAGCATTTTGCGTAGGTAGGATGGAGGCTGTGAGCCTGCTGCGGCAGTGACCATCTCTCAGGTGACTGACTTGATGTAGGTAATAGGGATGCACCGATGCATCGGCTGGACATCGGTAGCGGCCGATGTTTGCCTTGTTAACTGCCATCGGCCAATGAAAATGACGTTCGCCGATGGCAGTGGCCGATTATTATATAGCCTATAAATATAAATATATATATATATATATATATATATATATAATGATTTACATGTGTCATCAACACTGTTCTTAAGAAAAACTCTTTTTTCCCCCTCTTTTTTGGGCGGGTGGGGGGAGATACTGGTCGAAGGCATCCGCGCACTTTCCCCAGTAGAGAAACGAAGATGGCGGCGGTCGTGTGGCAATATTTTACCGTTTCAGAAAAAGATCAGCGTTACGCAGTTTGCAGTACATGCTCCACAAATATTTTTTATTGGGCCATGAAAATAATCTTCTCATTGAGTATGTTTTTGTTTATTAGGCTAAAAACACTTAATTTTGTTGTGATTATCAGTCCCAGGTTTTTGAAAAGTTTTCAGAAAAGAGCTTGTTATAACTAATGTCAACCACAAAGTGACATTAAAGGTTGTTTCTGTTTCATAAATTGGTCTGATTGAATTTGTGCTCATTCAAGGATAAACTGATGAAGAGCTGAAAGACTTGTAAATTTCTGTGGCACAAAGGAAGTAATAAATAAAAATAGAAAACATCGGCCATCGGCCAAGTTGTTATGTTAAACATCGGTATCGGCCCAGACTTTCACAATCGGTGCATCCCTAGTAGGTAACACAGTTTTTGCCGTGCTGGATTAACCAAACAAGCTTCTTCAGAGAGAGACGCAGACTCAATGTCAGGTTTAAATGTTGTGGCTGGTGCACTAGCGTGCGGAAACTCCGCTGTGATGAGTTAATAAGATGTGGGATGCAGAGGAGGGAGGGAGAGACAAGCGTGACCTGCACGTCGGCCACTGAACTGGTTTACTGTGTTGGTTGATGGCAAACTCCTTAAGCATTTACATCACATTGAGTTCTGAACGGCAGTTTGTGAACCCCGCTGGTTATTATCTGCCCCCCAATTAGATCTGCTCAGCAGCTGAAGCAGTGACTGACTTCTCCCTCCTCTCTGCTGGCTGCAGAAGACATGTCGGGAACAGAGCTTTTAGAAGAATATTGTGTTTAATCAGCTGGTTCCTCAGAGCAGACGTATTCCCGCTGCTTGTCTTGTATTTTGCTTCACAAATATTGCAGTGAACTTGATGTTGATTAAGTTAAATGGACTTAGAAGTGGTGGCTGACATTGGCTGCAATCTGTTCAGTGAGCAGAAGAGGGAACAAAGACCTGCACATTTAAGCTGATGTGGAGGTGAAAATGGGCAACGGTGAAAAAGCCAAGAATATTTTGTCACTTGGTAGCTAGCAACCCAAGATAATCACAGAGGGCAACTTTGACCACAATGAAATCAATCCAACCTTGAATCCTAAACAAAAGGATGAAGTCAAATTGAATGCAGATGTTTGTGATTTAGCACCAACACTATGCCAACAATGGCTACCACGTTATAAACCGCTACTCCTCTGCGCAATTAACAATGATGCTTTCCTACTCTTGTCTTGGGTTTTAGCTGTAACATTATCAGCAAAAGAATCGCTTCTGCAGACAGAATAAATCTTCCCTGGAATCAGCCGCAGTAGCAGGATTTCTGCAGTTTTCTCTATTCCTGGTGCTGGAAATGAGTTAGGCCCTGTTTCCACTGGCGGGTCTGGGTCGGGTTGGGCCGGATCAGGCAATGTTTTTTTGCGTCTCAACAGATAAAAACTGGGACAGGTACCCTTACATCCGACCCAACCCGTCCTACTTTTTCGGTACCCTTCCGTAGGGGTACTGAACCGATCTGGACCAAAGAGGTTGGGCTGAACACACTGCAATCTGTTGATAAAAAATATGTCACTTCCCGCATGACCTAGCATAAAAAAAAGCAGGGATGACCCCTTTATGTCTGTCACGTGTGGTGTGGCGCTTTGGTTAAAAGGTGTTGCGCTGCGATGTCACGCGATCACTTAGCACAGCAGCGCTATCTGGTTAATACTCCACCTCCAGGGTAAAGGTACAGTATGCTGTGGGGACGCAACATGAAATCAACATAGGCTATACATAAAACCCACCCGACCCATGGGTGGAAACAAGGCTCTACAGTTCAACCATCAAGCTCCATATTTAAGCCGAGTTCTGTGTGCAGCTCTTAACATCACTCTCTTATCACTTTCAATGCTGAGAGACCAGCACTGAAAGAAAAACCGTCCCAGCACCAATTATCCTCTCAGCGTGAAGTGCCGTCTCAATTATTTGATGTTTGCTGTGTTCAAGCAACCCGTACAGCATCAAAGTTTAGGTAAAAATTAAATTTTTATTTTGTATATTTTTATACAATTTAGGGCTGCACAATTGATCGTTAAATAAAAAAAATAAAAAAAATCACGATCTCAATTCACACATACATGTGATCTCATTTCTACCCACAACGAATCTGAAGCATTTTTAACCAGGGCCTAATCATGAGCTGCATCACAGATAAATGTTCCATTCTTCCCAGAATTTTTTCAAGTGCCCTCAAATGCAGCACTGCTGTTGCCTCCCCACCCCCTAACCAATGGTAAAGAACTACAATTATGCATCTGCCAAAGAAGTGCTCCAACAAAGCTCTTGTGCAAACACATGCTGTTATTTGAATTACCTATTGAATAGGTTGTTTTGTTTGTTTTGTTACAGTTTATTGGTGAAATACAAATTTTGGAGGGGAAAAAAAAATTGTGCCAGATAATCGTGATCTCAATTTTAAGCAAAAAAAATCGTGATTCAAATTTTTCCCAGAATTGTGCAGGCCTAATACAATTACACACCTCTTCAGTAAAATCCTGGTCATTATAGAAGTCATCATAGATTCAGGTTTCTCTATAAACTTTTCAAAGTCTGTCGTCTTTCATATCACAGTATACGCATCAGCAAAGCATGCATCTACAGGGACAGCCTCCCTTTTCATCCGTCTGGAACGTTTTCTGGTGCGTTCAGCCAAACAACGTGCCACAATCTTTCCAATCTTATGACATGGAAGCTAGCCGGTACATGCCCGCTGCAGCTCCGAAGTAAAAGAGCAGAATATTGATCTAAATGCAAACGGCAAAAATGACAAAGTCTGCACTATTACCGCTTTCCAGAGCAAGTCTGAAAGGGGCATCTGTGTGACACTCTCCACTTAAAAGCAACATTTACTCATGTTTGTTCAATAAATCTTTTATTACTTTCAATTCAGTCTCTTGGCAACACTTACACATCAACCTCTGCAAGCTTCAGGTTTTCATAAAATAATAAAATCAAGTGGTTTTCTATTCAGTAGACAAACTTACTCACCCCTTCACTGTGAGACAAAGATTCTCCTGGTTCCTCCTCCTCCCATTCTTCATCACTGTCCACATCATAGTCCAGCAAATCCTAAGGTGGCAGAACACAACTACTGGCATCACAACTGCACAAACAGGTTTGGATTGAGTTCAGGGTAGATCAAAGTTAAAATCTTAAGTGATGAAACGGCACAGTTAAGAAATGTGAGCTCCCAGGCTGCACAGGAGTCTATTTTTGAAGACTAGCATATGAAAAAAAAGAAAAGAAAAGAAAAGAAGAGAAGGGGGGAAAAAAAATACAACCTTGAAACATCAACTTATTTTAGCTGTGAGATTATTAATCAGCTGAAAATGCTGTTGCATTTGGAAAATGATTTTACCTTGTCTTGTCTGAGAGGGCAGCGAGGTGAGATATGTGAACTCTTTTTACTCCAGGTGCCCCAGTATGCTGGACGGTAGTTTTCATGGAAGTGCAGCAGCTTCATGGGTCCGTAGCGTTGACGATCTGGTACGCCATCTGGTTTTGGCCCTTCCACCATTACGCATTCCCTGCAGAAATACAGCGTGATAAAGAGGAGCACACCATTTAACCATGAAGCTGTAAACATGATGTACTGTCCATCAGGACAGTTTGTACTGAACTTTTAGAAAGGTATAGAATAAAGATACGACAGCATCAGTTTACATCTGTGTTAAATTTTGGCATCTGTGTCATCTTGTTGAGAGAAGTGAGCTTATATTGAAGGTGGAAACAAGACAGTCTGTATATTTACATGCACTGTTAAATTGAATTATGGTTGGCTAGTTAATTTAACCTTCCTCTTGTACTAGGGTATTGACCAGTTTTAGGTTTTAGATGCATATAATACCCAAATATATTGGTTTATTCATCAAAGATTTTTGACTTTGTCCGGGACCTCTACTTCAACAAAATAAAGCAAAAAAGTTCTCTAAATGATAAAATGTGTTCTTAGCTAGATTAAAACCTTTGTGTTGTTAGGGTCAGTTTTGACCCAGTTGTAAAAAATAAGCTTAATGAGTAATAATTAGAGCCAAAACTTAAATCAAAAGTGCATTAACATACAATTTCGTAATTATGTGAGCTCTAGGGGATTCTCATTTTGTTTTCCTGTACATCTACACAAAACCTTAACAAAGCTGGGCACGTCCAGTGACCTAAAGTCAGTATAGAATTGGTAATTTGCAGAGTGCACACATCTCCAAATTACGGCATGCAAAAATGAGAAGACTATTTCATCAGTCAGCCACAATTATTCATTATTTATTTATCCATGAGTACAATTTAAATATCTAATGTTTATTTTGGTGAAAATAAGCATGAAAACACACAGCTAAAAAGTGATACAGATAAGGTTTCTGAGCAGGAAGACCATGTGGAGTATCTGAAGACACAGGCCGTGTCTCAAACCGCACACTTGCCCGAGTGCTCTGGAATTCAGTGTGTAGTGCGCACTGTGTACTTCTTCTGTAGTGCACACCATTGTCACTAAATGCTGACCCGAATAGAGGATTGCACTTACAGGAAGTGACGGACTAGCATTGACCGCTAACGAGAGCAAACTCCTACTCTACTGAGCCGATATAACCGTGGCCTCAAACACATAGCCAGATCATAAATGTCACCAGGGAGTGAACAGCTTGGTAGCGTGCTACAGATACATTAGTAATTATGTCTGAATAATTTCATAAATATTACTTAAATCAGTGCAATACTGCCTCCACTGCAGCAGGGGTCGTCACCGCTTCGTTCACCGCCATTATTCAGATTTGAAAACAGTTCGAAAGTCCTGCCTCTTCCCCTACAGTGTACGTCGTTCTGCACTGTGTTTTTGGGCAGCATCCGGGTACTTTCAGAGCATTCAATTTTTAGCATTTGACAGTATGAATGCGCTACACACTCACAAATTGTGTTTGAAGTGCTACAGTCACAGATACATCTGATGAGGATGTCACTATTAGAGACAAGTTGCTATCACTGAAAGACTCAGGTCAAAAGTTGGTAAACATCTATCGGAGGCCAGTACCTCATGATGCTCATGGCAGGGCAGCTGCTGCATGTCATCAAAACAAACCCTGGAATCACAACTCGTAGCAAAAAATGTTAGCAATAAAATTTTTGGCCCAATTGTCAGGGCTCCAGGCTAAGTTTGAGCATTGGTTGCACCGGTGCACCCAACTGTTTAACCTAAACGAGCAAAAAGTTAAGGTGCACCACAATGTTTCCAGCATCGCTGTCAGCAGCTCATTTTAATCCAGTTTAAGGATTTTCTTTTGATCATTTTACATAGACATTGATGATTATTAAAGTTATTGTGAATAATCCGGTTCAGAAAACTGTTTGTCTTTAATGTCAGTAGAGAAAAAACACATTTTTTTTTTGGGGGGGGGGGGCCTTAAAGGTCTAGCTTCACTGAACTTCATGAAACTAAACATTTCAAACTCTAAAATGTCTCAGGGCCGTGAAGCTTCAGGCAAATTGTTTATTTTAAATAAACAGCAGCCTCTCATAATCGTAGTTTAGTCCAACACATTTATTTCCTACGGATCTTCTCCAGGAGCCTCCAGGTGCAGCTCAGGTGTCTGACGGAGCCTCTTCTAGTTTTCTGGCTGATAATTCTCACTCTGACGCTTCAACAGGAATTTATGAAACTCTTTCAGATCCTAGAGCTCATTAGAGTTGGATTTCTTTATTATTATCATTATTATTAAATAACCTCTAGAACACAGTAAATATTAGAGAAAAAAAAAGTGCTGGATCTCCATCAGATCAGGTGATGTCACACAGACAGCGGTTACAGCATCAACTCATATCTGGCTTTCTGCTTCATTTCACTCAGACAAAAAATAAATAAATAATAGAGAAAAACTCTTAAATTCCTGAAGATAGTTGATGAGCATATTGCACCATATTCTACACATTTTACAATTGATTCTGTTTCCGCGGGTCTCGGCGGTGTCATTCTTCACTGCACCGCAGTCTAATATATGCACCCGCTGGACTTTATTTCAATAAAGCTGAACATGGTGTCCAGAGTGTGGATCAGAGCCAGTCAGAGATGAAGACCCGCCCTTTCTGTGGGCTTTTATCAGTGTTCTCTGAACTCCCGTCAGGAGGGAAATTAACACAGCACACGCAGACACATATGGAGAAATTTTTTCACCTACACCCGAGAAATGTGATGCGCACCAGTGCAACCAAGAAAAAAACATTAGGCGCACTGAGCAAATTTTTGGTCTCATATGTGACCAAACTGGTTGCAGTCTGGAGCCCTGAATGTGCATTTTGCTTGATGTAAATGTGGCCTTGACTTCTGCCATTGACTAAATGTGGGTGTAGCTGCTGAAACTCAGCTACATGACCACCACATGAAGCCCACAAGGACACTGCCATAAGGAAGACTTCCCAAATCAGGACTACTTCTGGCCCACAAAGTACTTTCCATAATTCTTGTTGAGGCTAAAAACTGACATCTGGACCATGTGTGAGCCCACAGGAGACTTGCCATTATCAAAGCCAGGCTGGCAACTGACGTCTGGTCCACTGAGCCATAAGGACCAAAAGTAACCCTGATTGGGCCCAAACATGTTTGCGATCTGGGAAGATTTGCTGTGAAAAGACACATTTTAAATCATTTATGCCACTGGAGTATGTAACGAGCTTAAGAAACTAGGAGCTGTGGTGTTACTGAGAATTAATGCCTAATTTGAGAGATATTGTAAAATATAATGTTATTTGCTCTGATGCTGCAAATGGTGGTAAAAAAAAAATAAAAAAAAATGCTGTCAGAACAAAAACTGTTGGCGTGAACTGTGTCCTGCAGTAAATTAGTTATAGCTAAACTATGCCAAACATCTGACTAAATAGAATTTCTTTTTTTTTTACCAACGTTAGGTAAGTTATAATAAGATTAGTGTTTTACATTCCAGTACAGACTGTAAGTTATTAAAATCAGCTTCTATCAGATGAATCATAGTTAACATTGATGTCTGACTGGTATGAAAAACAGCTTTGAGTTTCCAGTACCATTGTCTAACTTTCAGTCCAGATATTCATGCTGCTGCTGTCCATGTTTTCAGATACAGGGTAATTAGGATTGGCCACCTCAGTAATGGCAGCACCGCATGATGGCGCAACACACAAAAAACAGGTGTCAGATATGTCTATAGGGGTAGCAGGAGAAGTTCAACCTCCACCTGCATTATATAGGTGTGTTGGTCTGAAACAGAGTTTCAATTGGGGTCACACTGACATTTTTACTAGCATTTTAAAGTCCAGTTTTGTTTAAAATAATAATTATTTGTTTTTCTAGTTTTGTAGAAAATAAGCTGTTGACACTATGAACAATGACATGGCAAAGCTCTTTTTTGTTCTCTGTACATTAAGCCAACTTGATGGTACTTATCTTATTTTTCTGCCAGAAACTGGTCCTTTAGCTGTCAAAATGAGCATTTGGTTCAAAGTAACCTGACTTTAATTTTTTTTTTAAAAAAAGCCTCCTCGAGACTGGGCAGTGTTGAGGTAGGGAGGCACAAAACATTTTTAATCTCACCTGAGTGAGTCTGTCCGTCTGGGTTTAGTGGGTCCCGATCGTCTTGGTTTTTGTCCAATCCAATCTTTCAGTCCATTCCGGTTTTCAGCAGGATTCAACAAACACTGGTCCAGCTCCTCCAGAACAGAGTCCTCACACTGAACCCGGCACAGCGGTGCTAGACACATGTTTTCTTTGATTTCAAATGGCGCAAACTTCCCACAAGCAGCTGCAAGTGTCTGAAACGACAAAGGGTCAAATAACCAGTCACATCACTAATACCACCTCTAATCAATAGTTACAGTCAAGAAAAGCAATTTAGAAGACCAACAGATAAATTTCTGCTGAAGGTTTCACGCAACAGCAGTCTAATACAAAGTGAATTTTAAAAGAAAATACACTATAGAGGATAAAATTTAAAACATTAAAATTCAAATTTTCACTGAAATGAAGGACATAAACCAACTTTAGGAGCCTGCTGGATCTTGGGTTTCTGTAGAAATCGTGTTATTTCTGCTTTCTCTGCTTTGAGACGCTGTAAACAATAAAGCAAAAGATTTTTAAATAATCACTTTCTAATATTGAGTAAGTGTTGTTCGCAGAATATATGCCAAGACCCCTACATGAACTTACATCCTTTTCTTCTTTCAACCGTTTCTCCTCTTCTTTCATGCGCTTCTCCTCCTCTTTCTTCCTTTTTTCTTCAAGCTTTGCTCTGAGTAATTATAAAGAAGAAGAAAAACATTTAGATTTTCTTTTATCAAATATCTGAACAACACCAATGTAGGGTCCAGAGAAATCAATATCAATTTCAGAAAAACAATAATCTTGCATCACTCACTCTAGCTTAGATTTTCGCAGCTCTTCTTTTGCTTTTAACCTCTCTGCCTTTTCCTTCTCTTCTTTCTCCTTTTTTTTCTCGTTTCTCCCGCTCATCTTTTTCCTTTTTCTCCCGCTTTTCCCTTTCCCGCTCCTCCTTGAGTTTGCGAGCCTCTTCTTTCTTCTTCTCCTTTGCAGCTTTTACCTCTTCCTTCTGGCGTTCTTTCTCCTGTCGCATCCGAAGCCTCTCCTCTTGTTCTTGTAAACTCTACAATTACAAATATTCTGTTAAGTTTTTATATAATTACTTTTTTAGTGGATGGAAGAAGATGCATATTAAAAGAAGCTGGGCTAAGCATTCTGTCTTTAAGCTACGGAATATGAAGTAAAATTTAAAACCATCTCACAACCACCTCAGTGTTTGACACCACATGACTCACCTTCAATGAGCGTCTTTTAATCTTTTTCTGATCGGCTGGTATCTTAGGGGTGGTCTTTGGCTCCTATGAGAAGGGGGGTAAAAAAAAAAAAAAACATCTGATGCATCACTGACACAGACCCAACTGAATATTTTATAGGAGCACAATTTGAGGCTGGACAAATAAATTTAAATAATGATAATAGCGTAAAATAAGATATAATGCTGTAGATGTCTAACAAACAGTGAATTATTTCCAGATATCCTAAAAATAACTAGATTAAACATGTATTTGTGCCCAAACGAGCAGATAATTGGGTTTATTCTATATTTCTATGGCCTTGAAGATTTCATCAGATTTTCTTCTTAAATATTACACCGTTTCATTGAATGAAGAAACTTGCACATGCATTCAAATGGCAACTAAAATAGGCAGCTGATTCCTATTCTGCTTAAATAATTAAGGGTCAACATTCACTATTAAATGTGTTTTGATGGAAACCAGGGACTGGGTGCTGGTACGTACTGTAGGTGTAGTAGTGGGTGTGAGTTCACCAGTCTTGGTAGTTTCTGGTGAGCTTTCAGACATGGAGCTGGCTGATGAAGCCGACTGCATGGACCGGTTTCCCAAACTGGAAACATCTCCTGACTCAGTCTGCTCTTCTAGCTCGTTGTCAGAATCCTGCGTTGAGTCAAGCTGCGAAAATGATGCTGTGTGATCTTCCTCTTCTTCATCAGTATCTACAGAGTCTACAGTGCATGCTTTAGGAGTATCATCAACACTGCTGGGTTTCTCAGAGGCAGTTTTGTTTTTGCAGTGATTTTTGTCTTTTGTTGAGAGACAAGAAGAGGCAGGAGCAGGTGAAGGAAGGCACTTTACAGGGGATGAAGACGTTTCCTCAGTTAGATCAATGACCACTTTCTCATCTGAAGATCCCAGTCGCCTGCGGCTCAGAAAGCAATCAAGTGGGCCGCGACCATTAACTAAAGGAGGTCCACTGCGCACAGTGAGGGGAGAAGACTCATTCTCATTCTGCCCATTTGAGATTTCAGGTCCGGGGCAGGCATACGTACAGGGGCGCTTGGGAGGCTGGTTCTCTTTAGGTTCAGGGTTCAGGCGCTTAAAAGGGAGACGAGCTGCAGATGGGGGAGATACAGGAAAGTGTAAAATGAGACAGACATTTGAGGCTGCACCACTGTAAATGCAGTTTGATCAAACGTATTGTACTGTACAATTGAAAATAACTGAACCAGAATAAGTAACACAATTAGGTCTAAAAATTAGTGATTAATACTTAAAAATGGTGATTTGATTCCAAACTGGATTATCTCAAAAATTATACAAAAATTTTCTCATTAATTCATGCCTTCTCTGAAAATATTTGAAATATCTCAGTTTTTAAGAAAAAGAGGGAGCAAAAAATGACAACAGTCCTTTTAGAAATATTCTAAAGGATTATTTCAATAAAGTTATTCTTGGGGTTACCTTTATTTGGAACAGGTTAGTATTTATCCACAGACATTACTGTAACGGGCTTATCCAGCTAAATTTGTCCCCATTTTAAATAATCAGAGACTTAACTGCTGTTTCTCTAACTTTGATCCTTTTTCATACATTTCAAACAGGGAACTTGAACATCGTAAACAATACAAACACTACACTCATGCAAAACAATAATTTCAGCTTCCAGTCTGATGAAGATCTCTACTTTAGGCAAGTGTATAAGAAGTACCGTCAACTCTGCAGTTATTTTCAAATGGTTATCTGTGTATATTTCCTGTTAGCTCCTCGTTGGTTAATTTATATTACAACTCAGCATACACTGGATATTTCTGAGAGTTCAAGCTTATTCTTCCTGTATTACAGCACTGGGAAGTATTGTGAACAATTACGCCACTTGTTTATCATTTCAGAACAAATACATCTTTATGTTGACAAAAAAATAAAAATATAGTCGTCACCTTGGATTAGTTTCTTGCTGGCATTGTTTCTTGTTTTACAATCCATGCCTGAAAAGGAAAACACAGATGAATAAGAAAATTATTTATGAATTCATAAAAAATAATGCAAGTTATTATAATAATGGACAATTCATCACATCTTCTACACAACACAGTAAAAAAAAAAACTACATTGAGAGTTCAGTGAGAGGCTTGTTCAACTCTTCAATGCAAAAGAGGGAATAGAGATGATTCCTGCCAGCAGCCATCACCCCCTGGAACAAGGCTTTAACTATTTAATTGCTTTTTTAGAATAGAATTTTCAAAAATCTACCACAACATTACAATTTCTCTGTGGAATAAATTAAGTACGTTTTATTTAATTTCATAATAAGGGTAAATTACGTAGCATCAATGCTGCTTAAAGGAAAAGAAATTATCATTCAGTGACAAATGTCATTGCTGTGAAACCGTTTACAAAGGCAGTTGTAGCAGCTAAGACTGATGGCATAAACTAACAACCAATAGAAAAACGTTCTTTAGTATTGAACCTCTTGATTTAGTGATAGTATTACATTTGGAAAAGTCCTGCAATGATTTTGCATTAAATTAACCGCCTGCTCTATTTTTACTGCTTGCAGCAACGCAACTTTGGTTTTACATCTGGAAAAAGACCACATGCCTGTGAAACTGTCTCATTGTGGGCTTTACAATTGTCATCGGACTCTCATTAAAATGTTCACAGAACTTAGTGGGTGCTGCAAGAAGCGCCATTTTTCTAACATTACAGTGGTAGTGAGAATATAGTGGTCGTGTTTGGCTTGCTCTCCCGCCAACCCGGTGTCTCAGCCGGTGCTACAGGCCCGGTCTACAGGGCGATCGCCTCAGGTCTGTCAGGCAAGGAATAGGCTGCCATTTGGCTGCAAAGTTATACAGAACCACTGTAACATGGTTCGACTTAATAACATCCACCAATCTTAGAGCTGCGTAAATGTGAAAACAACATGGCAGGTTTTGATGGTTGGACCATGAAACCAGACTGGTGCTAACGTTATGCCTCTAGGGAACGCTAGCTTGTCTGCTAATTTAACGAAACTAACCAGTATGCTTGAGTACAGACTGAGCTAGCAAAGGAACTAGTGTAACAGACCATTAGCCACCACTGCTAGCCATTGAACGGATATATACAATCTCGTCAATAAAACAGCTAACAAACGAACAAAACCTGATAGCTATTTAGAGTAACTCTTTCTATAACACTGAAGTTTCAAAGTTACCTAAGGTAAGACTGCCACAGTCACGTAGAAAGAGAGCCGTACACACAAAGTTGTACTGTAATGTTTAAATTCAGAGGCAGATTTCAAAAAGTGTTTGTCTCGTAACAATGTCAGTAGCCAGAGATCGCGTTATTAACATAAGGCTGTTCACACTGATTAAGTTGATGTTGTGCAATGGACATTGGAACATTTTTCTCCATCCAATGCCAATACGTTGCTTTCACTACACAATTTAAAGGAATTTGTGCTTCTTCTAGGGTTTTGAAGTAACTGTTTCCATAAATTGTTAAAGCCACTGTCAAATCAGTGTATTACCTATTCTGTGAGGAGTTGATGCTGCCAAATGTCCGTCAACAGATGGATTTTCCGCCGCCAACATCCCAACCACTAATCCGGGGCTTCTCTGGTCTGTGACTTTCTACGGCTTAACAATCTTAACACACCAGGCAGTTCACGTTAAAACCAAAAAATGCCCCCCCAACAACGAACCAGTGTTCCGTCTCTATTTCAATGACATGTAACTATAATTTAATTCCTAAAAAACACAGCTGAAATACTTTCCGCATACCCTACGTGTTCCCCTAGTTTACCCCGCTGCCTGCCTCGCGCTCCTGAGTCGGAATTGGCGGGAGTCGGTTACTTCCATCAATAACCTTCGCTGATTGGCCAAAGTCAGGTCACTGGGCTCTCAGAGGAGGTTTGCTTTGTGCAACGGCGTTGCACGTTCGGACCCCTTTCGTGTTACACTTTGATGCACAAATTTGAGAAGATACATTTTTTGTGACATTTTGTTATATAAAGTGTTCTGTATAAAGACACAAGGACATGAGCACTCGTCGTTCAGATGTAATGAGGATTAACAATTAGTTAATCAAACAATCCGCCCCGTAGGGGAGACCCTATGATTTAATCAAACTACGTGTGAGCCAAAGTAAAGGACACGCCTTCTAGCTAATGTTTCGAGCGTTGTGATTGGCCCAAGGGTTTTGACTTTCAGAAGCCAGGTTGCCATGTTGTGTGAAATTCAAGTACGAGCCTGGAGAAAGTACGACTGTGATAGTGTCTTCTGAGTGACTTTCATTCCAATATTTATTAATTATTGATCATCGTATAATATACTATAAATCAAAATCATTCTTTTGCACGCTCTCAAAGACATTATTTTCTCTTATTCCTACTGTGTGTACCTTTGTTTTTAATTAAAAAGTTGTAAAATGTTTAATAACCACAACCGCTTATTATCAAGACATGTTTTTTAAAAAACAAAAACAAACTGCAGACAGAATGTAGTCTTACACAACGGGATGGGGAGTGGGTGGAATGGATATGAACTGGGGTCATGTTGTAGTCACGCGTTTTCCGTTTGCTGTTCGTAGATGACATGGGACTTGTAGTTCTTCAGGCCAACAGATACGTGGAGTATACACAGCGTGGAACTACAAGTGTTATACCGTGACGCGCAGTCGCAGTACAATTGAAGGGGGTCGAAAAAGCGCATCCTGAGTGATTCCCGGACCCCTGCAGTTGTCGACGGAAACGTGAGTAGATAAACGTTATTCCTGTAAGACAGATAGTTATTCATTGTATAACATGAACTTAACAGGAGTAATAAGTACAATTCATACCAACTGCCAAATATCCAGCGTTGCATCAGCGTGATACATAAAGACAGTAAGCTCATCCTTGCAACCGCTTGACTACTGAAGTACTCAAAAAACCGTAACGGGCGTCTACTGCATGATACCGTTCATAAAGTAGGCTTTTGATAACTTCAGATAGGTTTAGACTTACCACCAAGTTTAAATATTTATTTTTGAGCAATAGAGTATTCTGTAGTTTGTCTTGAGTTAGTAAGTGCTGACAGGAAAAGACAGGACGCTAATTGTAAAAACATGGCTTATTTAATTAGTCCGAGTTTACCAGTCCCCGACCCCTTCACATGGAGAACAGTAACCTAAACATTTAAATCGAGATAAACGTCACCAACGTGCCATCAAAAATATTAAAGACAAATAAGACATTTCATTTTGTGTGAGTCAACTTGTTATTTGTATATTTTGATATTCCCATTATTTAGGAAGGAAGTGAGACTCCAAATTTCTTTATTTGAGAGCAAAACTGGGACTTCAAAATGTCAGGTATCTATCTATCTATCTATCTATCTATCTATCTATCTATCTATCTATCTATCTATCTATCTATCTATCTATCTATCTATCTATCTATCTTATTCCATTTTTCTGCATTTCGCTCTATACTCTGAAATTGATGGAGAATTGAGAAGGGATTTTTTTTTATGTAAAAACTATGCTTCCTCTTTCAGAGCGTGCAAATAACTTTCCTCCCCTGCCAAAGTTCTTGAGAATAAAGCCATGCTTTTATCAGAACATCGAAGAAGAAATTCCTGGACCCCACCAGCAGTTGGTGCGCAGGGTTTACATGCTTTGGATGAGTATGTGCTTTCATTTTTGCTTTCAGACTTTGTTGCTCCTTTCTTTGGAATAAGGAGACTTTCTTTCCACTTTATATTAAATAATTGCTTCCCCTTCTCTCCCCCTCCCTCCACCCCCACCACTTTTTCATTTGCAGTGTATTCAGGCACCCTGTGCGTAAATGTGATCTCATGTATTGCTTGGTGGGCCGGAGGTGGAAATGTTTCAAACTTTGGCTTCTCATTGCTTTGGCTCATCCTCTTCAGCCCCTGTAGCTACACGTGCTGGTTCAGACCACTCTACAAAGCTTTCAGGTAAATCAACATCCTCAGAATCACAAAGCAGTCAATTTATCAATAACTTCAGTTTATTTTTAACTTTACTGAAGAACCTGTGCATGTGATCAGGATTCTGCGCGCCATCCAATAATCTCTGGCTGGATCAGGAGCTTCACAGCTGAAAGACAGCAAACCAGCAAAAAGAAGGGCTGGAGCTTCACTGATTTATTTTCAGTATATTGTGCAAGCAAAAGGACTAACGTTTCGGAACTAAATCTGTCGAAACATAAGTTCTTAGGAGCTGTGTAGCTCCTTGTGAATGAAAAGCTCAAGTTCCCCCACTGTTCTTTTTGCTTTTTTTGCTTTTTGCAAGGAACCTGTGGATGCTCCAGAGCTTGCAGTATAATATGAACACCGTAACATGAAAAATCAGTTCCTGCAGGGTTTCACAGTTTTGTTCCCCTTTTTTTTTTCCCCTGAAAGGTGCAATCTAAAATGCCAGATTTGGGTGGGTGGGGGTGCATGGGGGATGGGTGTTTGGGTGTGGGGGTGGTGGTGCATTGGTGGGGTTTGTGTGTGTCGGGTTGGGGGGGTTTGGGTGGGGGAGCGGGGGGTGGATCTGTGGGGGGATCGGATGCTGGGTGGGTGGGGGGTGTGTGTGGGTGGGTGGGTGGTGGCTGTGGCGGGGTTGGGGGATTGTGCGTGTCGCGGCCTGGGTGGGGGTGCAGGCTTGGGTTTGGAGGGGGGGGGCATGGACACTGGGGGGGCGGATGTCAGGGGACTAACTGGCTAGACAAGAGGGGCGGGAGGAGGATGGGATGGGGGAGTGTTGACGGGGGTAAAGTTGTGGGTTGTTTGAAGTGGGGTTTAGGGGTGATACAATAGAGTGGGGGAGGAAAGGGGAGGGGGAAAAAAAAAAAAAAAGCAGCTCTGCGTGCCTCTTGGGGGGGGGTTGCGGGGCCTGGGGATGTTGGGCCGGTGACTCTGGCCCCTCCGCCGACCCTTTCCGCTCCCGTCCCTTTTCCCCCCTCCCTGGCCTGGGGTGGTCGAGCGCCCCCAGGGGCCGAGGCTGGCCCCTCTGTAGTGAACGCCGGTCGCCGGGCCGTGAGGGCGGCCATGCCTGCCCCCTTCTGCCCTGGGGGGATCCCGGGAGGCAGGGGTACCTAATGCCGGTAACGGCTCTTCTTCCGGGGGGGAATTCATACCCCCCTGGTCTCCTTACCAAGACCTCCCCCCCCCCCTGCTCTACCTTCACACACACACACACGTAGGGTTTTGGGGAGGGTGCGTGTCAAGCGGGCGTGGTGAGGGAGGGCACCAAAGTGCCTTTGCTTGCCACGTCTAGAGACAGCCTGCTCCCCAGGCGGGAGTGTGGTGGGTCGGAGGGATGGGCGGGGCTGGACGTGTGGGGGGGGACTGTGTGGGGTATTGGGGGTGTTGGGGGGTGGGGGCGTGTGTGTGGGGGGGGGGGGAGGGGGTTGGTGCAGTTGTGTGGGGGGAGTGGAGGGGGGGAGTGTTGGGGGTGGAGGGGGAGTGGGTGTGGGTGTGGGGTCGGGGGAGCGGAGTGGGTGTGTGTGTGTGTGTGTGGGGGGGGGGGGGTGCATGGAGGTGTTGGGTAGGGCTGGGCGGGTGTGGGCGGGGTTTCGTATCTCGGTGTTCGTGCCGGGCATCTCGGTGTCGGTGTGGTGCGGTGTGGCTGCGGGTTGGTTGGGGGCCGGGCGCTTTGGTGGGGGGTGCGGTTTTGTTTGTGGCTTCCGGGGCTTTGTATGCGGGGCGGGTGCGGGGGGGGACCTGTGTGGTTGCTCTTGCGGTGTTGATGTCTTGGGTGCCCGTGTCTCGGTGTGGATGCGGTGGCGGTATATCTTTCAGCCCTAGTGTTGGGGTAGGTGTGTGGGGAGTGTGTGTGTGAGCGTGGTGGCGGGGTAGGGGGTGGTAGAGGTGGTGGCGCCCTGGTGTCAGGTGTGTGAGGCAGGGACGTTGGGGTGGGGGGCTGGCCTGCCCTGGGGGGGTGTCGTCTGGGGGGTCCGGTCCTCCTGGGTTTCAGTTGGGCCGCCCGGGTCGGGGGGGGTGGCTGCTCCTGGGCGCTTGGGCCCTGGGCCCGGCGCTGTCTCCGCTCCGGGGGACGCCCGGCGCCCGGTGGGGTCGGCAGCTGCTGGTCTTGGTCCGCTGGGGCCTGGGCCCCCAGGCTGCGGGGGGCTCCAGCTGGGGCCGCCTTTTGCCGCCCTTCGGGGGATGCATGTCCGCTCTTTGGGGGGGGGTGGCTGGGATCTGGGCCTCTGGGTGGCTGCTGGGGACCTGGGTCGTGGGCCTTGCGGGCTTCCTCCTCCTTGCAGAGACGGGGCTGCATCTGCATGGCTGTGTCACCACGGAGCACCCTTTATTATGCATGTTGACACTGTGACACTGCTTCCCATTGCGATGACTAGGTTGTACCTCTTCTCTACTTCCCATTGCGCTGACTAGGTTGTACCTCTTCTCTGCGTAGTTCTGCGTGTGTTTGTATGATCTGAGGATGTTTGGGCCACCTGCGGGTCCTCCTGTGGGGGATTGCTTGTTTTGTTTTCCAACGGAGACCTTGGTTGTTTGGGGATCGCTGTGCAGATGTACCGGTGAGCTGTGTGGGTGGATTCGTGTTTTCTCTCCTCTCTCTCTTCCTCTTCCTTGTTCCTTTCTCTCTGTTTCACTTTCTATCATTACCTCTGTTGGCTTTCATTTCTCCCTTGTCAGGCCCAGCAGTATGAAATGGAATGGTGTAACGGACAAATGTTTAAATAAAGAAATAAAATGAATAAACATGATATCAAGTGGAGCCTTATGTTCATAAAGCTCCGCTTGGTAAAGCAAAACTGTTCAACAGAATAAAGCAATCAGATTTCCATTCTGCTTGCTTCGATGCTGGACAGGACAAGTAAAAAAAAATAAATAAATAAAATGCCAGATTTTGCAGCATTAAGGTTATTTATTATATTCCATAATTTGTTATTGGGATAAATTCACTGGGAGAGTATTTTGCCATTCTGCAGAATGAAGCTTCAACTTATTGTTCAAACAGCCAGTAGATTAAAAAAAAAAAAAAAAGAGAGAGAGAGAGAGAGAGGGGATGGATTGTTTCAGCATTTTTTTTTTTTTTTTGCCATTTTTGATAAAAAAAATTTCAGTTTATTTAATGTTTCAGTTTAAATTTAAAATGTAAAAATACCAGAGTTAGCTATATAGCTCACTTTTTTATCCATTGTCTCCTTGTAGGTCAAGACAACAATATGCAGTACATACTTTACCTCAGAAAAAATAAATGCAATGTCAAAGTTGTATGTAATATAAATACAGCATGATAAGGTATGGCAAAAGATACAGTTGGCTTTATGCATGAGTGCAAGTTTGATGACTTTTAATCCATTTTTCAGGTGTGGTTTTAGAGTTTGGATAGTTTGTGCTCTCTCTTAAGTCACTGAGTAGACTGTTACAGACTCATCGCAGTGATTTTCCTCACCTATCCGCACATTTAAATCTTTCTGTAGTGTTTTGTTGCAGGAAAATATTTGTCAGTACACCACTTCTGTTTGTCTTCCACCACAGTGTTGAACGTTTTGCAGAACAACTCCCCTCCACCTTCATGGTCAACACTGATTGTACTGTAGGCTCTGTGGTCCTCACTAGACAGTTGCTTGACTGGAAAGCAGGTCAGAGAGTGAGAGATGATGACATGCCAGATTTGAACCTGATCCGGCTGCTTCGAGGGGGTCATAAATACTATATGTTAAGCAGCCGTACAACCACTTAAACTAAACCCCTTCCTGAACACTGGGGAAATGTTACATATGGTGCTTCACAGCGATTTAAGACAGCAGGTGCAACAGAAACACAGATGTAAAGTTGACCACGTGTGCGTAAGAACGTGGAAGAGCACTGAGATTTCAGTCGGGATGGGAGAAGCTCTCAGTGAGTTCTGGAAATAATGGATAGAGGCAGATTGACCAGAAATGGTGATTCGTATCTCTTTAGTTTTGACACTATTGATTTTCACATTATATACAGGCCTGATGATCAGTACGAACAGCTAAAAACAGCTATTGTAACCAGGAGAAAAGGATCAGCAGGATGATATTACAGTATTTTGTTGTTTACTGCCCAGATAAGGAGTAGATTGGCTTTGATCAAGAGAACTTCTATTGTTGCTCTCCACATGTCCCAACTCTTGAGTGTAACTGGGGCAGGCCTGGAAGCAGAAATGCTCGAATGCTCTTGCAGAACATTGTGTGTGTCTAATTGTCTGCTCCCAGAAATTCTTGTTTGAGGATATTGCTGCCAACAGAAGTGAAGCCAGTTATTGAATCCAATTGCATGCTTATTTCTTCTACCAGCCAAGTGAATATTTTAGTAGGTATGTTCAGAATAGACTCAAAAGCTCAGTACTTAGTGCTTTTAACTTGAGCACATTGAGTTTCTCTGCATCTAACAAAGGTCATATCACATTTTATGAAAAAGAAATACAAGAAGCTCATTCATTCCTATGGTTAATATGCTTTGTCTTGGCACTGTAAACTGCATAGTTAACATGAGACATGTCGGTACAGATAGCTGTATTCACTTACCCTTATAGTGAGAAAATGTCATTTAGTAAAAGCTAAAATGATGACATTTTTAATCTTGGATTAGTTTTTCTATTTATTGCAGCTTGTCATTGATTGATTTTGTTGGATCATTTGAAATTATTGATGATATAACTCAGGGTGTTGATGAGGACAGAATGTGAAATTAATTGCAATCAAAATTATTCAAATTTTGCAAATAAGGTTTATTTGCAAAATCAACAAATTAGCAACTGTTTACAATAAACAAATCAAACAAGAATATTTTAAATAGCTCAACACAACTAATATTAAGAGTGGTTTCTCCTAATTAAGCACAAAATTTCACTTTTAATGACAGCTGCTGTCTCAAAATTATTTGACCCCTTCATGACAAGTAACTTTAACAATTAGTGAAGCACCTTTTTGCTGTTTTGACCTGCTGCAAACATGATGCATAACCCGACACCAGCTTCTGGCAGCGTTCCTGGGGAATCTCAGCCCATTCTTCATGGGCAAAAGGCCTCCATTTCACTAATGTTCTTGGGTTTGCATGTTCCAACTGCCTTTTTCAAATCCCATCACAGATTTTCAAAGGGTTTCAAGTAAGGCAACTGTGATGGTCACTCTGATGTCTTCAAGCACTTCTTCTGAAACCAAGCCTCGGTGGAAACTGAAGTATGCTTGGGATCATTGTCTTGTAGGAAGATCCAATGATGCCCAAGCTTAAACTTCCTCACAAGTGGCATGACATTTTCTTTCAAGATTTCCTGATACTTGATTGAATCCATCTTGCCCGCTACACAATGCAGGTTTCCATTGTCAGAGGAAGCTAAGCAGCCCCAGAGCATCACTGAGCCACCACCATGCTTCACTGTGGGCAGGGTGTTCTTTTCTGCGTATGCTTCTTTCTTCCTCCTCCAGACATAAAAGTTCTTGGTTTGTTTTATCGCTCCACAGAACAAAATCCCCAAACCTATTTGGCTTATTTATACAGTGTTGAGCAAATTGTAGCCAGCCTTTCTTGTGCCATTGGGTCAGTTGTGGTGGTGTCGTGGAATTTGGCATTTTCAGCGATATGGCGCACTTAACTCTAGACACTGAAACCTCAGTGCCTGATGCCACCAAGTCTTGCTGCAGGTCTGACGCAGTCAGTCTAGGTTTTTTTTAACCACTTGCTTGAGACCACCCTTGATTTGAAAACATGTACCCTCATGACGAATTCTATTCAGTGGTTGAATAATTTTTTTGAGACTGCAGTGGTCATTAAAAGTGACATTTTGTGCTGAATTAGGAGAAACCGCAAATTTGTACATTTTGCCACTAAATCTTATTTGCCGTGAAGGTTGAATAATTTTGATTGCAGTTGTATATTTTACATGAGTAAAGTTGTCATTGGTGCTAAATTCTGTGTTGGATTAAAATGTCAAGTGTATGTTTAAGCAAAAAATATTTTTTTACGTGTTCATAAAAATGACATTTACGTAGTAAAGTTGGTGTTGTTTTTAATTTCTCATCCATGAATTGTCAATATGCTCATTTGAATCCTACAAAATCTTATTATACTGTTTAATCTGTATTAAATTCATTATGAATTTGTATTTTTTTTTAAAAAAGAGGTTATCTCTAGGCATGTGTGTTTTTCTCTGTATGATTTCTGTGTTCTCCTTTTTCACAGGGCTGATAGCTCCTTCAACTTCATGGCCTTCTTCTTCATCTTTTTCCTCCAGTGCGTCTTGGCTCTCATTCAGACTTTAGGCATCTCTGGCTGGGGAACATGGTAAGTTTCAACTCAACCAGCTTTTGATCCTGTATATTTTCAGTTTTTAACAGTGTGTCACAAGAGTTGGTGTTAGTATTATAGGGTTGTCAAGTTATCGGGGCAGCGGGAAAACGCCCTCCATCACACGCTTGCATTTTATATCTGTTGATATTCATAGAAATGAAAAAATAATGAACAAAGTCCTTTATGCAACACATGGTAAGGCGCCACTCTACATTTCATGGCATTTCATTGCTGTTTGTTGTTTTCTGAGCTGGTGGTTACTAACCCCATCTGTTGATGTACCCTCATTTTCTTAATATTGAATGTAAACATGGGATAAGAGATGAGGTGAGGGATCATTTAAAGGTTGCACTCAGTGCTTTTAAATATTAGCCATTGTTTTATTCATTGCTATTTATTTATTTATTACTGTGAATGCGTACGCATTATTTATTTATTTATTATTGTGATCCTGTTTATTACTATTATTATTATATCTTATTCTGCTCAGTTTTGACAGCCATCTCCTCCTACACCCTTTGCAGCACTAAAACACTTCCTACATCAACATGTTCTGCACATTCTGGAGATTATGGCTATGTCTCGTGGAATCTCAAACTCTTACAGATTTTGAGATATTTTGCATTTTGTAAACTTAGAATCTAGCAATTTGATTCGCTACAAAAATTCAGCTCAGCGACTGGACAAATATAAAGAAATGGAAGGGGCATTGGTTCAACAAGCTGAACCGTGTCAAAGGAGCCAGTCCGTCAGCCTCCTTCATGTAGGACTCAGTGCAGTGCATCTGCCTCACCAAATGATAATCCTTAAACATTTCTGCTGCATGTTTCTTGTGTGATCCGGTGGTGCAAGTCTAATTTCGACCAACAATGGCAACATGCAGTCAGTGGGTCACAAGTTCGAATCCAGCCAACAATCATCAAACTCAGCAAAACTTCTCACACCCTGACTAAGACCAAAGTTGCCAAACAAAATCATCTGGACCAGCTGGAAGTATTTCAGCTACCTTTAAGCATTGCATTTTCCTTTTTTTTTTTTTTTAATACTTGCGCATTCCCAGTCGCTGTTATGCAATAACAGCACCGTCTAGCTTATTTAGCTTACTCAGTTAGCAGAAATCACATTGCCTAAAGTAACTAAATCATAAATGTAGAACACATGAACGCCTGCATTGTCACTCACAAGCTGCTTTTTGAAGTGATGTTTCCAGAAAAGGTGACAATCATTTTTAGGCTTAAGGACACTTCAGGGGCCATTTTAGATGAAAATGATTGTTGAGCTGGAGTAGGGCTGGACGATATAGAAAAAAAGATTATCAAAAAAAAAAAAAAAAATCTATATTGATCGATATAGATATTTATCAAAAAAAAAAAAGAAGCCATTATCAAATTAAAAGCTATTTTAGGTGCATTGTGGCCATTTAAGCTTTTGATGAATTACCTACTTATAATAAAGATCAAATCAAAGCCGTTTTCAGACCTGCATTGCGGAACATGAGCGGTAAAGTCCATCCGCTCTTTAAACAGACTCGACTTTTCAAACATGCTGCTTCCTCGTGGTCTTATCGTGTTCCGGTGCTTTTATACATTACAAAATGTTGCAGAAAAGTCAGCACAGCCTTGCTCTCCCTTCAACTCTGTCCAGAACATTTTCTTGTGCTTTCAGCCAAAACGACATGCCGCAACATTTTCGCTCTTATGACATGTAGAGCAGCCGGTACATGTCCGCTACATGTCTGAGGTAAAAGAATGCAGCGTTATAAAGGACAGAGTTTGCAATATTACCGCTTTCCAGTGGAAGTCTGAAAGTAGCATAACACTGAATTCCAATTCAGCCTTTGCCTGGGTCTGCATTTGTGATTGGTTTGGCGGAAGGAGTGACTGTAGTATCATGCTACCTGAAAGGCTACAGCAGAAAATTGTGCTTCTATATTGAACTTTTATTGACCCTCTTTTTTTTTTTTATATTGAAAAAACCTCTATCGATCGATATATATTGATATTGAATTATCGTCCAGCCCTAAGTTGGAGTATGGGTTAATATTGAAGAGAAACAAAATGTAAAAAACAAAAAAGACTAATATCCTCAAAACTAAAAGTATTTAATTCATAAGCAATTGTCCCAAATTAATGATCATAAAATTGTGACAAAAGGTCTTATTAATTTAAAAAATATATATATATATTACAAGATACAATCAGAAATGTTTATTTTTGTCTAGTCAAGGAGTCATTTGGTCTCATATGTTGAACCTCCTTACCCCCAAATTAATTAATACATGTAATTCATGAAGAAGTGGCTTATTGTTGAGTTTTTTACAGAAACAAACTATTTCCAACAATGCAGAGATTTCAAACTGCCCCTAAGTTGTTCATTTGTTAAAAAAGCAAATTATAACAGTTGTCATGCTCTATTTACACCAAGGGGCAAACTCCGCCTCAGAACAGTGAAGCTCGCTTCCTTGTTGCAAATAGTGTAATCCTCCCTTCATCCGCTAGGGAGCTGGCTCCAAGAGCGAGCAAATCCCCATAGACTCCCATGTTAAAAACGCTAACTTCACAGCAGAAATAAACAGGTTTACAGCCTGGTTCAAAAAATCATTTTAGGTTTATTAGGTCAAGTTTACCTTCATGTCAACTGTGAGGGGGGTGAATTTTTTTAAAACTCATTCGTTTAGATGTTATTTATTCTTCAAATTACACATAATTAAGGGCGTGTCCTTATGACAGACCGGAAGCTCCGCATGCCGACCGGAGGCTCCTAGTTAGCTCCTTCTTTGCTCTTAATAAGGTCTCAGTTTGTTACAGAGTCGCACAACGGCGTTGTTTAGTCAGCGAATTGCAAGTCTAAGCATGTCTTACCTTAACCATAGCGTATAGGGTAGTGAATCCAATTTGATCAAATATTGCAAAAATTGTTGAAAGAAACATCTTCTATAACGCCTTGAAGGCCCATTTATGCTCGATGCAGAAGACAAGTATGCAGATGGACGAACACTTTCGTCTGTCTCCTGCGTCATTTCTGTGCATAATTTAATCTGTTTTTAGGGAGTTTGCTGTTCCTTTGCTTGACACAGCAATCAGAGCCCTACTATCGCAACCCACAGGGGCAGTATTGAGCTGTATGGACAAGACCAGAGAAGAAAAACAGGAAAAGGCTAAAGAAGACAACAGCTGTAGAGATGGCGAGAGCTTTTTAAGAAAGGCTCTATGAGTGTGTTGTGAACAACTTTATAGCGGTGCATTACCGCCACCAACTGTTGTCTGAAACTGACATCAGATTGCAGAAGTGAACTCTGAACTCAGGACTGCCCACTAGTGGATGAATTGACTTAACAACCATGGCAACATAAAAGACTCATGGAAGTATGAAAGTGGCAGTGTATAATGTTTGAAACAGACATACCTGTTTATGTACGGAAGGGAGCTTTTGGGTCTTTAGAGTTGATGAGAATGATTAAAACATGGATACAGCTATCCGTGTCAAGGAAAATAAGATATGTGGAGCCGGCATGTGAAGCTAATCAGCATGTGGTTCCTTTGTCCCTTTTTTAAAGGACAGCCTTGAATCATATTGTCATAAGGCACTACAGTGTAGGATGTCTGTGGGTAGGGTTGCACAGTTAATTGAAAGTTAATTGAATTTTACTCTTAATCAGGATTTGGCTGCACACAATTGAATAAATGTGATCATGAATTATTTAAAATGTGTGCTCCACCAATAGAAATGCAAAACAGAAGCCTCTCCAATCACTGTATGACCTAGAAATAACACAAGACTTGGTTTCAGTTCGACAATATTATACCAAAATGACACAGAGAAGACAGAGGCAGACTTTGGCTGCTTGTGACCATAGGTAAGAACATAGATCAACTAATAAATCAGGAGCTTTTCCTTTCAACTTGGACCCTTTTTCACTGTGACAGACCACTGCAGAGTCTGCATCCCGGTGAATGCCCCACTAATCCCCCTTACAATCTCCCACTTCATTCTTTCAACACTTAGGCACCCCATGCCACTACTGTAGGTGCAACAGTGGCATGGGGTGCCACTAGGTACCATGGGATGCCACTAGGTGCCACGTGGTGCCAGAGTGCCATGGGGTGCCACAGGGTACTATAGTGTCATGGGATGCCACCGGGTGCCACTCGGTGCCTTGGGATGCCACTTGGTGCCACCGTGCCATTGGATGCCATGCGGTGTCACTAGGTGCAACGGTGCCATGGGATGCCATGAGGTGCCACAGTGCCATGGGGTGCCACCAGGTGCCATTCAGTGCCACAGGGGGTGCCACTATGTACAACACTGCCATGGGGTGCCATTCGGTGCCACAGGGGGTGCCACTAGGTACTACATTCCCATGTGGTACCACCAGGTGCCATAGGGGGTGCCACTAGGTACAACACTGCCATGGGGTGCCATTTGGTGCCACAGGGGGTGCCACTAGGTACAACACTGCCATGGGGTGCCATTTGGTGCCACAGGGGGTGCCACTAGGTACAACACTGCCATGGGGTGCCATTAGGTGCAACAGTGGCATGGGGTACCACCAGGTGCCATTGGGCGCCACAGGGGGTGCTGCTAGGTGCAACAGTGACAGGGGGTGCCACCAGGTGCCATTGGGCGCCACAGGAGGTGCCACTAGGTGCAACAGTGCCACTGGGTGCTACCAGGTGTAACAGTGCCATGGGGTGCCAAAGGGTGCTGGAGTGGTTGCCACTGCTTCAACTGCCATAACCATACAAATATATTTACATAGGCACAGAATTGTGGATGTAGGCTTACAGGACTGTGACAGCTCTTTGGAGTTTTCAGCTTTGGGGCTGAACGGAGGAAAGTGGGTGGAATCTAATCAGGTTTTTTGTAAAACTGTGGCCAGTTTGCAACTATAATTAATGTTTTTTATTTATTCTTTGTATAAATTTCCTGTATTTCCCGACCATAAAAAGTTATTGTAGATGATGGAGACACATCCTCCTGTAGATCAGCGTTGTAATTACGAACAGTTGGTGGATCCTTGTTTTTATACGTTGCCTGATTTTGCAAAAATATTAATGCAGCTGGCAAAAACTGTGCTACAACTGATAGCTACAATCAGAAACACAACATATGGAAGTGGATTCTTTTAAACAACCCCAAATTGCAAGTGAATTATGTAGATCAGGTGGCTCACACAACACTGCTGCAGATCCTGAAAGAAACAATCAAATGGTCCGTTTTGATGATAAACTGAAATAAATAAAAAGCATGTACACACACACACACACACACACACGTGCAGCCTATATAAAATTTTCCCACAGTGACAGAGGAGGCTTCAACAAAACTTTTTCACCCAAATACATTGGAATTTTGCAAAATTGCACAACCACAAGTGAAACGAACAGCTTATATGGGAAAGTAAACTGAGACTGACTCAGTTGACCTGCTGTAAACATAAACCTTCCTCCTGGTCCATACTGATGTGTAAAGTGGATGCTGGTTCATGTGTAGTCAAACTCGTCAAGAAATAGAGCTACAGAGACAACTGTTGCTGTAATTTAGCCCTGAAAGCTGAACTCACCTGGATACTGAAGCTATGCTCTCTTTACTGGGAGGAAATCGTGAAATGCATTGTGGCCTGTAGTTTAGATGTCATGAATATCCACATGAACCTAACTGAAGCTAATTAATGATGCATCTCTTGTATCCAATGTGATGTCATTTTGATCCAGTTTTCTGATAAGGCGATGTCTTAAGAATTTTTTTCTGCACAAATTACCCACTTTAATATTGTAATTTAATGTGAAATGTTAAAGCATGGAATATTTGCCCCTCCCCCAACTCTTTTAATTAATTAATTTATTTAGAATCTACAGTGACCACATTGAGCATGCTTTCTCTGACAGTTTTAAAAATGTAACGAGTCAGTGCAGGTAGTTAACATGTGCTTATAACATTTTTCACTTGTGATTTCCGTGTGTATTGATTAGTCAGCTGATTATCACTTTGCTGGTTATCACTGCATCTCATTTCTCACAGCTTAATGGCTCATTTATAACTTTGATTTACATTTGTATGAAGTTCACTTTGCTGTGTGGGCACTGTCTGATACACTAACCTGTACTACCATCTCACTCTCACCAACACATCAAAGCGGCTGGATTGCCACAGTGATGTTTTTCAGCCAAAATGTGGGCTCCGCTATAGTGATGCTTATCACAACTCTGCTCTTCTCTGTGGTGACTGCTTTAATGGCACTGGTTCTCATTAAGGTGAGTGAACACTGAAATGGGAAATGTGCTTACACTTGCATGTTTTGTTTTGTTTTTTACCTCAATCCTTCACAGACGCTCAAAAATGGCCACAAATGCAAGTAATTAACCCTTTGTGTTGCATGGTCCAGGTGCACAGAATGTACAGAGGCGGCGGTGGCAGTCTGGAGCGTGCTCAGGAAGAGTGGAGCTCTGGATTGTGGAAGAGTGCACCGGTGAGGGAAGCAGGGTTCAACGCTGTCGCTCAGACGGCCCAGGGCCCCAGTTTGCCCCAGTATCCTGCCGCCGTGCCAAGCTACCCTGACAACAGTCACTGGTGATGGCTACAAGTCACCTCTAGATGGAGACAGATGACTGGTCATTTATATGCTGCAGAAGAAAGCACTTCAAATCACCACAGCATTTCACCCTTAATTTGAGAATTTTATGGGGTATTTTTTTTCTATAATTATAAATTGCCAACAAAACTAATTAACAAAATTGGAAGTTATTGTAAAAGTCCACCATTCCACATTAACTTTGTTTACATATAGTTAATAGAAAATAATGAAAAATATGATTTTAATGCTCAAAGAAGAGATTTGGTTGGAAAGTTGTCGTGTGTTGCAGATATTCAATTGGGAACCTAAAAGAAGTGTGAGAAGTTCTATAATAACAGTGTGAGAAGAACGAGTGCCTTATGGACGTTTAATAGTGGAAAGATTTTGAGTAAAGCCAGAGCTGCATGCTAGGTATTGTAGTACCATGAAGAATAAGGTTTTTGTTTTTTTTTCTTTCTTATACAACAAGACAGTCTACAAACTGCACGATTTATATTTGGTGCAAGTTTCTTGTGGATTCTGGCTGGACTTCAGTTTATTTTTGATACGTTGTACTTGATGCTTCCATGCTTGCCTGTGATTTCTTGAATTGCGCCTTATTGCGTGCAGTTTGCATGTAAAAAAAAAATGTCTTGCTTGACTTGCGCCTTAACAAAAGCTGCTTTTTTTCCTTTTGTAAAACTGGACTTCTGCTTCAATGAAGCAACTCTCTTGTGTGATTACTCACTGAGCTCTAGCGTGCCAAAACACTTGCTTCTTTCCATTATTTTGATATTGACAGCCACACCCAAAGTAGACATTGTACTGCACTTCAGTATTTCTCAGTTTCTGTTGTTTTAAGGCTATACTGTTTGCATTTGTGGTCAGACCTTTGCAGTGAAAGCCCGATCAGCTGTTTGCCAATATTCCAGTTACTTTCACTTTTCCACAGATAACTTTAAAATTTGTGCATAATGACTACAGTGCTTGCATGCATCCTGCTGTTAGATTTGGATCAAGCTTCTCTCCTTTTAAATGAACTGACCTCTTGTAACCAACATTGACAGGCACAAACAGGCTGAATGAAACCCTGCACGTATAAAATATTTAAATGTAGTTTAATGTTGGACATGACTCATCGTCTGTCACTCCAGCAAGCATCTGCTTCATGTAGGTAATGTAACGCTAATTTTAAGCCTGTCATGGCCTGTATGAAGTAGAAATCCTCACTAAGATGAAGGTGCCTGCCTCGCAGATTTCTCTTCTTGTTACAAAAGTGTCCTTCATGGCCAACTGCCAAATTGAATATTTTATTATTTTTTATTTGGTAAAATGGAAATGTTTAGTCATCTTTCAATATTTCAATAAATATTCGTATTCACACTCTCAGTATGTCTTTTCTGCTTGATCATATTTCAATGATGAGATCTGAAAGTATCCTTAAGGGAGTATTAGATTTCACAGTACAGTTAGTTTCCTGTTCATATTTTCAACATTAAAATACTACTGATGCAGGATTATCCTGTTTGATAGTGGGTGATGACAGTTTACCTGCAGATTTTCAATCATGTTTAATGCAAACTTAGGACAGGTCCAGTTTTGGACCCGGCTTCATCCATTCCAGCTAACTTCCTCCCTGCCAATTCCTGTTCCTAATTTTCTGAGAAAACGCCTTCCTCTTTGGTGTATTAGATTTCATTGCTGTTGTACTGCTACTAGGCTGATATATTCAGAAATATGTGACAAAAGTGAGAGTGGGATTAAAACGTAAAACTAAGTATCATAGAATAACTCAAAACAGCTGAAACTAGGAGAAAATCTTGGGAGTAAAAGCAGTGTTTGCAAACAGAAGAGTGTTTTAAACAAGTCAGATGTTCTCACTCAGGTTTTTTTCTTTAACTTTTTTTTTCTTGCTTTAATAAACATGGTTTTAAAGCAGCATGAAGATCCCTTAAATCACAGATTTAAGCAGCACCAGTAGCAATATTTTATTTTTCCATTCCCTTAAAGCAATATTTATCCTCATTTCTGTTCATGACAACTTCCTTATGCTGCACTGATGAATAATTGAGCACAGTCCCGCTTTAATCCCTTTCATATCTACAGTTCTTGTTTGAGATTAAACATAATGCAGCTCAGAGTATTGCTTCTTGTGACAGCATAAAGGGGAAAAAAAAAAAATTCCTCTTACTGACCAAAACAAATGAGCTCTTCACTGTGAGTTTTTGTCCCTCCAAGCAAACCACAGGGATTATCTGCTGGATTCATCAAGAAAACAAACATCACTTGGAGCACTGCGTTTGTGAAACAGAGGCATATCATTACTGACAGCAAGATGCACGCCACACTCCTGTCACACTTTTATTCTTCATTGTAAACAAGGCAGTGTTTTTCGTTTATCAATGTGCAGTCTCAGCTGAAGCATACGCCCACACCTCTACAGTACATTCCAATGGCATTTTAGTATTTTTCATGGTAAGACTACAGTATGCTTGGAATCTGAAATGTAACTCTGTACCCCACCCAAAAAAAGAAAAAAAAAAAACCTGGTTCCAAAAGTACACCCTAACTTTTGACATATGACTGGAATAATGGTTTGTACTTTATAAAATGGAGGGTAGAGGTATAACAATGGTTTTATATCACTGTATGAGTATCTTTGTAATGCCTGAAAATGGAGGTGTATCCATTTTTGAACAGCTACCAGAAAATGAAAAAGTAGCCCTGGCTGTTGGTGAATCATTAACTCAGTCAAACACTGTAGTATTCTCTGACTGACACGTGAATGATATCTTCGGTAAACAACAGGATCCATAAAATGAAATGTATTTGGAAATTAGGTGCCACAATGATACTTGTTCATTGTTACCGATAGAATGCACAAGACTTAAGGTGAAATACAAACTTAACTTCCACAAATAAATAGAACATCAGTATTGGCTGTACATGATATATTACAAAATGAATTTGACATAATACAGGAAAATATATATATAAAAATATGATTAAAGAGTTTTCTGGAATAAAAATTCCACATGTCATACGTCTTCTTATTGGACATCAGCTGCCTGGTTAGAGGGTGAATATGATGTGTAGGAAGTTGGCCGGAAGAGACACCAATCAAAAGAATTTATAATGTACAAGCTGTTCTTGCGGACCATCTCTTGGAGGAAGTACACCTATAGAAGATAATTAGTGCTTTGGTAGGACTGAAGTCTGAGCCTCAGCAGAGTCAAATCTCTGACTCATCATGTATGTATCCCAGACCATCCAGACTTGAAATGTTGGCCATGGGTGGAAAGTGGTGTTCCCCGTTCCCTTTGAAGTCAACAGCAGAGTGATTATTATTGGCACTGCAAGGTCTCCCCAGCTCAGGCCCCAGGAGCTTTATCTCTGAAGTTCTGTTCTGGATGTGCATGTAGTCTGCTGACTCTCTTCTTCCCTCGCGGTCCCTGGAGCTCTGAGCAAACCTGAAACACTTCCAATGCCCTCGAATCCAAATCCAAAATATGACCCCCGCCAAAGAGAGACAAAGCAGCGACAGTAGAGCAACAGCCACCTCCAGTCGACTCACTCTGCCAGCGTCACTTTGACTCTCAGGGGACAAGGGGTCCTCGTCGCCTGAGCCTGACCCAGACCCAGGCTCTGGTGTAGCTGTAGTCAGAGTGTGAATGAAAATGGAGTATTTTGTTGCTGTGGGGCTGGGAGTGGGGCTGACCACGACTTCTGGGTCAGAGTGGAGATGTAAATGATAAACTCCCACGGTCCGGTTGTATACTCGACTGTTTATCTGCTCCACTGAGTCACAACTGTACACACCAGCATCTGATTCAGATGCATTCAGGACGAGGAGGCCTCCGTTGTAGATGTAGTATTTGTTGCTGGGGTGAAGTGGTCGCTCGGAGAGCCGCCAGTGGGCCTGTGCAAGGTTGGAATGAGGCTGGCAAAGAAGCTGGATGTTGTTCCCTGGAACAAGGGCCAAGTCGACAGCCACGACTGGATCTAAAATACAAACACAAAGTTAATGCGACTTAATGCTTATAATACTGCTGGGACTTGTTCAAAATGACTTTCGATTAACACATTCAGCCACAAAATGCAAATAAAAGCACCTAGCAGAGGACACTGCGACACATCTCCCTCCTTCAGACTCTGGATTACAGTTTTTGAAGAAGATAAGCTGTAAACAGAGGAGCACTGTGCAGAGGAGAGGTCCCAGGCACAGTAAGGATCCCTGGCCAGGATGCAGTCCACACAAGACCCGTAGCGGCTGCAGTTACTGACCGGCATCTGGATGGCACCAAACTCTGAACCAGCATACACCTGACCCTATCATTAAAAACACACAAGATATAAATTACCAAACCAAGAAGCTTATTATACAGCGCATCATATTCCAAGAAATACCCGTTCATGGAGTCGGGCTTACACTGTAATAAGCAGGAGGTTTAACTGCTGTGTAATAAACCTGTTATTACCTTACGAGATGACAGGCGTAGGATGCTGATAGGCTCGGGGTTTTCATACACCTGAATTTCCTCGATGATGAACATTTCTCCACCGTAGTTGACGGCCTTCTGAAGGTAACCGTTCTCTGGAAAGGATCCACAAAGGTAGAACATTACACACACACACACACACACACACACTGATCAACATCTTTTGACTCGTACTGTCTCTACTCCATGGCCACTCTGCTCCTCTTTTCATTTTAGTAAAACCATTTTACCTGTGCCAACAAACATGACGTCATAGGTCTGTCCATCCAGAGCCACCACACTGTCCACTACAATTCGAGTCAGCAAGGCTCCCCTCTTGACCAGCAGCGGCGCCCCCATCTGTGGACGAACAGCCTCGTCCATCAGGGGACGGTCTCTGATGAACTGGAGGGTTTTGTCTGGAAGGTCCAGAGAGCGATTCATTCCCAGTTTACGAGCCACATCGTTGATGCACTGAAAATACATAACAGAAGTTCGGATTTTATTTCTCCCTTTCAGTGTGTGTACTTGTCTTTTAAATCTCAACATCTCCCACCAACAGACTCCCTCTAAACTCACCGCTCCCGGTCTGGGGACCGGCACCTCACCGGTGAACATAACCCACTTCACATGTGACGTCTCCACAGCAACAGGCGTCTTGAACCTTCCCTCATCGAAAATGTCTCGAATCGCAGAAATGCTGTATGCACATACTGCAGAGACCTGGGGCAAGCTCCTGGAAAACACAGCACCACATATTTATTCAGGCAAACCCAAAAAACAAGCAAGTGATTCACTCAAATACAATAAAAATGGCTCCAAGAGCTGGTTTTAGTTTAGTAAACACTGGAGGATTTGAGGTTCAACACTCACGACTGCGGGGTGAAGACAGCATAGAAGACACTCTTCCTCCAGTCCTTGTGCTTCAGCAGGAAGACATCCTGGACAATGGGGGGCAGGCTGGGTTCAGGGAAGGAACAATCCAGACGAGCTTTCAGGAACGACGTCCATTTCCTCTGCAGCGTCCGCTGGCCGCCCATATCTCCCTAAACACAGACAGAGCGCGCCGTGATGTGCACACACTCCCTCTGACAACCACCAGACCTGTGTCAGGCAGGACAGAGGTCTTGCACAAACTATTTTTAAATCCGTGTTTCATCATACCTTGCAGACACGGGCCACTCGCGACACTGCAACTTTGCTGTAGAAGTCGTACTCCATGGCATTCTCGCTGAAGAACAAGTACACTTTATCATCGTCCCCGTCGAGACTACCGAAACTCTCACGCACAAAGTCCATGTAGACGAAGTTTGGCTCTGCAATTCAAAAATGTCAAACAAAGGCTCAGGACAAGCAAAGAAAGGACCAGCATTTAGTTATATACATTCTTACTGTATATGGGACATAAAAGCCTTGATTTTGCAGGAACTCACCACTGAGCCAGGAGCTCTTAAACTCGGTGCGAAGAGCCAAGTTTGAACTGCGCAGAATCACAGGCTCAGAGCCCAAGAAATTGATGGATGTAGCAGAGTACAGGTCATTTCCTGTTAGGCAGGAACAATAGAGGAGTAAACATTCCTGGAAATCCATTATCCATATTAAGTTGGAACAATAAAGCATTTATATGCCTACTGATGGACTGAATAAATGAGCTTTTTGACTCATCAGTCAGCAGAACATGAGTGCGCGACATGTTTAACATACTTGGAATATAATCTTAGTGCAAAGTGCCGTGCACACAACTACAGTGCACGTCTCTCTTGTTTCACTTTGAACAATCAGCACTTTTCTGCGCTTTGTTCCCTTCAGCAGCGAAGTTGATTTAGACACTCACCAACCATGAGGGAGGAGTATCTCTGAAAGGGATCAAAAGGACACTTCCCCTTTCCCTCCTCTGGCTTTCCCTTCAGCGTCAGCTGCCCATTAGCAAACGTCTGTCGGAAACAAAAGGGAGGAAATAAAAAAGTTAAAGAAGGGCAAATGTGAAAAATTGCATTGTTTTATTCGGACAACATATTGGAGTTGAGAAGTGAAGGTGGGAGGCAGCAGTTTTCAGGTTGAATAAAACTTGTTAAGTGGACTTGATGTCCAACATGTGTGTGTTGGTTGCAGCCCTAACACACTTAAATGCTGTTTATCAGTCTACAATAAATGTTTTTGCTCAGGAATGTTTCTAACTGAGTGAAAAGACCCAGATGCACCTCAGTGGCAGCCATGATAAGAGCTAAAGGAAAGGAGTTTACATGCTTCTGTTGGTATCTCCTTCAGAGGAAACACCAGACTATCCTTAATGAAAAAGGAGATAATTCTGCTCCACAGCTCACTGCAGATGCTTTTTAACATCTGTAGTTTCACCGCTGCAAACCCATGTCACAGCTCAGTGAAGTGCTGACAGGTTCTCACTGAGTTACACTTCATTTCCTTCCACCATCTTTCCATTAACTTGTGATGTTTTCTAATGAAAACCAGAAACGATGCAGAAGTGTTTAAGAGCTAATTTCTTCATCTATTCTAGTTGATTATTTGTCCCCTGGGCTTTATCCATAAACAGGACTTCTCACAACTTTTCTTTTTTCCCCCCTTTTATTTTAGGCCCTGGTAACCTTTTGCTTGACAGTGGCTAGACAGGAAGTGGGCAGAGACAGAGCGATGACATGCAAACCAGGGCTTGATGACCTTCAGTATCTGTTCACTGGGCACCTGATCAACAGTTGAGCCGCCCAGCACCGCCTACAATTTATTTACATACTCATGTTACTGGTGCAGCCGTTTTTAGTGGGTCGACCTCATCTTAAAACAATACCAGACTTATTCCAGCTGTTCTTTGTTTAGCTGACATTTAGATTAAATCTGAATTTTCCATAATTAATTTTGAGGGGTCTTCAATATTTCACCATTTATGTTTTGCTTAGTTCTTTGTTTTCCAAAGTATTCACTGTAACTGTTCTTATCTGTGGGTCTCTTTAACCTCCTTTGGTAGTTTTTCTTTATAAGTAAGGGGCGCCACGTTTAAATAAATGTTAAGTCATTAAATTAATCTTCAAAAAACAAACAAACTAATATAAAATTTGCACAAAAAGTAAAAAGAGTTAATTTACTTTTTCTCCCTTTGAAAATACCACATGTTGCTGTGTTACACATCATTGATAAGCCTGATTACTCACATTTACAATGAGGTACATCCACAGTTCACGTTATCAAGTACTCCCATGAAGAATACAAACAAGTAGGCTACTTTGTTTCAAATGTGTGATTTTTATTTGTACTGCCCGCACAGTTTTGAACACCAGTACAAACAGACTGAAGTTAAACTGATAAACTGGCTGATAAATCACTTTATAACAGGGATGGTATTTATTTAAAGTCAGTCCCACCTACGCTGTACTGATACCATAAATATTTACCAGAGTGCTAACACTGTATCAATCCGCAACATAAAATAGTCTCCCTGATATCCAACATTCCAGGTTTCAGTGCCATTTGGGAAAAAATCTGCAGTCCTGCACTGCTTTAAACAATTACTGTCTTTTTTAACATAGAAACCGGGTTCCTCTGAAATATTCTACATTTATTTATTTATATAGGATGAATCAGAGTCTAAGGAAGTAACCACAGGTGATTAAAAGAGCTCAGAAGGGGATGGACCACAAAGATTTGAATGAATAATGAATATTCTCGGGTTAAACAAAAGATAAAGAGAAAAATGTTCACAAATTTCTCCTCACTAGCCCAACATTCAGCGGCACACTTACCATGTAATCACAGGTCGGACTGAAAGCGTTCGTGCCACACACATAAAGCGTAGTGTCGTTTACGCTGTGCAGGGTTCGAATGTAGTTGCGGCATTCCACCTGCAACAAGATCCAGCAGAGAGAATGCCAAGGTCAGAGTTTTGTTAGTTCAGCCACCAAAACACTAACGTGCCACACACATGCAGTGACAGCGCGGGCTGCTGAGCTGCTGGCCAGAGAGTCGGGGATGAGCACGTGCTTTTTTCTCCTGCCTTTATTTGGACATTTAGTACAAAGCTATAAGCAAAGCACATCAAAGGGAACTCTATGCAAAGGCTTGAAAAGAAGAAAAACACTCCCACATAAATGATTTACAAAAGGTACAGAGGAACTGCCCGAGGGAGAGAGCGGTTTTTGGTCAGCGGTCATCCTTTAAGGCCCTAGAAGAAGAAGTTACCGTACGTAAGCTTTGTTTTGAAAGACACTGCACACACCTCAGCATGTTTTCCCTTGTATGTGCATTCCCTCTGCTTCTCCTCAGTCACTCGCCAATACACCTGCATCAACAGAAGGAAAGTGTCTTGTCAAAGCACGCGGGGATGATGTTGCAACTCCACTGCACTAATCCAGCTGCAACCAGACTGTTATGATGTTTGTCTAACATAAAGACCTGTCGATGCACCCGAAAGGTGAGCACCTGTTCCCTCAGGCGCCGGCCCTTCCCCAGTTATGACTGTTAGATTAACATCATCCCTCTCTGACCACTGAGTAAAGGACAAACTATTAATCATCATTTTCCTGGGAAAGATTACTGGGAAAAAAATCCTTTCTTGCACAATAATTGCACAAGACAGAACATAATGTTTGCTTTGGCTTGACTTGTAATAATGGTCTGTAACATAAACCAGTTTTTATTTTTGTTTGTTTAAAAAAAAAACAAACAATTATCCATCAGATGTTTAAAGGAAGCCATATTGAGATCATTTACAAGTTCCTAATTTCATTTTGGTGGACAACAAGAATATTTTTAATCCTTAAATGTACAAAAAGTGCATCATTTTCTCACTGCTGCACCTGTTTACCCTCCGACTTATACGCTCTGTTTCAGCACCTGTTTCTCTTAAATCTTTTTGTTTCTAAATCGTTTCACTGTCTTGCACTGGCATGCAGTTGTGGGAAAAAGAAAGTATAGCTTCTTTCAATTCAAATGTCTTACATATCATGGGGGAGAAAAAGAAAAGAATTTAAGAAAAACATATATTTGCTCCTTACTAGGTCTTGGAATAAATTAAATAAGTGACATATAGCAGTGCTAGTCTTTATCTGGTAAAAAAAAAAAAAAACTAATACAACTTTACTTGAATGACATTAATAGTATCAGTATTGCTTCAGTTCATTGGGGTTTGTGGGCATTTGTTTATGCAGAATTTCATTCAGGGTGAGGTTTGAACTTTGAGCGGGTCATTTCAACACTATCATTTCTTTTTTTAGCCATTCTGATTTAGATTTGTCGCTGAGCCGGGGATCACTGTCCTGCTGCATGATGCAGTAACAGCCAAGCTTTAGCTGCCAGACAAATGGCCTCACATTTGACTCTAGAAAACTTTGGCAAACAGAGGAGGTCATGGTTGACAGCTTTCCAAACCTAAGCTGTGTTACAGAAGAGACTTTGTCCTGGCGACCCTTCGTCATGCGAACTGAGGCATGTGGAGTCGGATATAGAGCTGTCTTGTTTTGCATTTTCCTCCAAGATCATTAAAAACTGTCTTGAATATTTTCCACTTGTGAATAATTTTTCTCTCTGCAGAATGATGGACTCAAAATAGTTCGATCTTATAACCTTTCCGACATCGACAGGCAGCAAAACTGCTTCTTTAAGATCATTGCTGATGTCTTTCCTCCTTAGCATTATGTTCACACACACCTGAATACTCAGGATGAGCAAACAGCCTTAAAAAGTCGGTCTTTACAGAGATGCTTGCACTTACTAATGATCAGTTAATCAAGTGCATTTGATTAGCAGCGCCTCACTGATACTTATAAACTGTACAGATGAAATGAAATGAAATGAAAAATACTTTATTCATCCCCGAAGGGAAAATTCAGTATTGTAAAAGCTCACTTTTTTTTTTTTTTTAAATAAACAAAAAGTCAGTTAGTCTTGTTCTTTAGGGTGATGGTTGCTGGCAGGAATGAATTCCTGTATCTCTCCGTCCTACAGCCAACTTGACGCAGCCTCCCACTGAACACACTCTGTTGATTCTTCACCGTGTTGTGGAGAGGATGGGAAGTGTCCTCCATCATCTTCATCAGCCCGGCCCACCATCAGCAAGCATTCTTTTTTGAACGATCAGCTCCAGCGGCTCCAGAGTTATCCCCAGCACAGACCAGCTTACAGCTGTTAGTTTCTTCAAGTCTCTGGTTCTGATGCTGCTGCCCCAGCAGATGGCTGCAAAGCTAATTGCACTTTCTACCACAGACTTATAGAAGATCTGCAACATCTTTTTGCAGACATTAAATGATTTTAGCTTCCTTAAGAAGTAAAGTCTGCTCAGACCTTTCTTGTAGATGTAGTCACAGTTGCATTTCCAATCGAGTCTGTTGTCCATCTGAACTCCAAGGTATTTGTAGTTCTCTACCACCTCCACCTCCTCTTCCAGGATGTAGACAGGACTATGCTGCTTATTCTTGCTCCTCCTGAAGTCAACAATCATCTCTTTAGTCTTGCTGGTATTTAAGATGAGCTGATTGTTACTGCACCATTTCACAAACTGATTGACAAGTTCCCTGTATTCGGCTTCTTGTCCATCACTAATACACCCCACAACAGCAGAGTCATCAGAATATTTCTGCAGATGACAGGACTCAGAGTTATACTGGAAGTCTGAGGTGTACAGTGTAAAGAGGAATGGTGAGAGTACAGTCCTTGTGGTGCTCCAGTGCTGCTGACCACCATCTCAGACACACAACCTTTCAGTCTCACAAACTGTGGTCTGTTTGTGAGGTAGTCGTAAATCCAGGTGGTTGTGGAGGGATCCACCTGGAAGTTATGGAGCTTCTGACATAGCAAAGCAGGCTGAATAGTATTAAATGCACTTGAAAAATCAAAGAACATGACCCTCAAAGTGCTGCCTGACTGGTCCAGATGAGAGTGGGCTCTCTGAAGCAAGAAGATGATGGCGTCTTCAACCCCAAGCCCATTACGATATGCGAACTGTAATGGGTCCTGAAAGGTGTTCACTTGCTTGTTGAGGTGAGCCAGTAAGAGTCTCTCCAGGACTTTCATGATGTGAGATGTCAGAGCAACTGGTCTGTAGTCATTTGGTTCAGCTGGTTGTGGTTTTTAGGGACTGGAACAAGACAGGGTGTTTTCCACAGCACAGGAACTCTGTTCTGTCTCAGGCTGGTGTTAAAAAGGTGCTGGAGAACCGGACATAGTTGTTCTGAGCAGGTCTTGAGAACTCTGGGACTGACACCATCTGGACCTGCAGCCTTGTTCCGGTTCAGTTTTTCTAGTTGTTTCTTGACCTGGTCACAGGAGACAGTCAGGCTGGAGGTGGAGGCAAAAGAGGTCTCAGGTTGTCCTGATGTGGAAGGAGAGGAGGCTGTGTTCAGGTCCATGACTGAGGTGCAGGGTGACAGAGTGGAGGTGGGACAGGAAAGCTGTGGGCTCATGGAGGGTGTGTGGAATGTTGGGTTGTCGGCAGGGGGGGAACTGAACCTATTGAAGAACATGTTCAGTTCGTGAGCTCTGTCCAGACCTCCATCAGTCTGGTCCCCCTTTAACTTGAAGCCAGTGATTTTCTTCATTCCCGACCATACATCCCTCACGTTGTTCTGCTGGAGCTGGCTCTCCAACTTCTTCCTGTAGTCCTCCTTGCACTTCTTAGTCTGTGTTTTCAGTTGTTTTTTGTGTGGTCTTCAGTAACTCCCTGTCTCCATCCCTGAAAGCTTTCTTTTGATGTTCAGCAGCTTTTTCAGGTCACTGGTGATCCAGGGTTTGTTATTGGTGAAGCACCTCACTGTTCTTGTTGGAACAATGTTGTCCACACAGAAGTTTATGTAATCTGTCACACACTCAGTCATGGTGTTGATGTCATCTCCATGAGGTTCACAGAGGACATTCCAGTCTGTGGCCTCAAAGCACCCTCTCAGAGCATCTTCAGCCTCAGTAGACCAGGTTTTAATCGTCCTCCTAATGACTGGTTGCTGCTGAACGATGGGCTTGTAGGTGGAGGTGAGAAGAACCAGATTATGATCAGATCTTCCTAGAGGAGGCAGGGCAGAGGAGCCGTATGCATTCTTTGTATTTGCATAAAATAAGTCCAACATCTTATTTTCTCTGGTGGAGCAGCTGACAAACTGCTGGAAAGTTGGCAACGTAGCAGAGAGGGAGACGTTGTTGAAGTCTCCAGAGATCGCCATGAATGAGTTTGGATGCTGTGTTTGTAGTTTAGCCACGACGGAGCTGATGACATCACAGGCTGTCTCTGGTGCGGTGCCTGGTATTATATAAACCGCTACCAGAATAACACAGGCAAACTCTCTGGGTAACAATATGGACGGAAACTCACAGCTAACAGTTCAATGTCTCTTGTGCAGATCTTCTCCTTGACAGTGACGTGTCCTGGATGACACCAGCGCTGACCGACCAGCACTGCAATTCCGCCTCCCTTCCGCTTCCCGCTGAGCTGTTTATTCCGGTCTGCACGGACCGTCTTGAAGCCGTGTACAGACGCATTACAGTCCGGGATGTGTTCATGCAGCCAAGTCTCGGTGAAACACATGATACTGCATTCTCTGTATTCTTTCTGAGACCTTGTTAGCGCTTCGAGCTCGTCCATCTTGTTAGCTAGCGATCTCACGTTACCCATCACAACAGTTGGAAGAAACGGTTTAAATCTCCACCGTTTTTCTCTCTGCCTTACCCCTGCCCTGCATCCTCTTGTCTTTCTCCTTAACTCCACTGGGATTTGACGTGTTATTTCGCTGAAAATCTTGATTTGGGAGAGTTTTAACAGTTGATCACGGTGGTAAACAATTTTTCCGTTGCTATGGATACACATCATAACAAGCAGTGAAAAAAGCCAATATACGCGGAAAAATCTCCCGAATTGCACACCGTTGAAACCAGCATAAAAAATCCTCCAAGAAAAAAACCTAATCTGACGAATAATGTCGATAAAAAAGACAGCTATATTAGAAAAAACACAAAAGTTAAGGGAGAGCTTTCACAATTGCAGCTACCTAGCAGCGCATTCCAGAATTTTATT
>JALJCO010012235.1:0-14669 GCA_023101725.1 Atherinomorus stipes | reverse complement strand
CCCACTGAACACACTCTGTTGATTCTTCACCGTGTTGTGGAGAGGATGGAAGTGTCCTCCATCATCTTCATCAGCTTGTGAAGCATTCTTTGAACGATCAGCTCCAGCGGCTCCAGAGTTATCCCCAGCACAGAACCAGCTTTCTTGATCAGCTTGTTTAGTTTCTTCAAGTCTCTGGTTCTGATGCTGCTGCCCCAGCAGATGGCTGCAAAGCTAATTGCACTTTCTACCACAGACTTATAGAAGATCTGCAACATCTTGTTGCAGACGTTAAATGATTTCAGCTTCCTTAAGAAGTAGAGTCTGCTCTGACCTTTCTTGTAGATGTAGTCACTGTTGCATTTCCAATCGAGTCTGTTGTCCAGCTGAACTCCAAGGTATTTGTAGTTCTCCACCACCTCCACCTCCTCTTCCAGGATGTAGACAGGACTATGCTGCTTATTCTTGCTCCTCCTGAAGTCAACAATCATCTCTTTAGTCTTGCTGGTATTTAAGATGAGCTGATTGTTACTGCACCAGTTCACAAACTGATTGACAAGTTCCCTGTATTCGGCTTCTTGTCCATCACTAATACACCCCACAACAGCAGAGTCGTCAGAATATTTCTGCAGATGACAGGACTCAGAGTTATACTGGAAGTCTGAGGTGTACAGTGTAAAGAGGAATGGTGAGAGTACAGTCCCTTGTGGTGCTCCAGTGCTGCTGACCACCATCTCAGACACACAACCTTTCAGTCTCACAAACTGTGGTCTGTTTGTGAGGTAGTCGTAAATCCAGGTGGCTGTGGAGGATCCACCTGGAAGTTATGGAGCTTCTGACATAGCAAAGCAGGCTGAATAGTATTAAATGCACTTGAAAAATCAAAGAACATGACCCTCAAAGTGCTGCCTGACTGGTCCAGATGAGAGTGGGCTCTCTGAAGCAAGAAGATGATGGCGTCTTCAACCCCAAGCCCATTACGATATGAACTGTAATGGGTCCTGAAAGGTGTTGACTTGCTTGTTGAGGTGAGCCAGTAAGAGTCTCTCCAGGACTTTCATGATGTGAGATGTCAGGGCAACTGGTCTGTAGTCATTTGGTTCAGCTGGTTGTGGTTTTTTAGGGACAGGAACAAGACAGGATGTTTTCCACAGCACAGGAACTCTGTTCTGTCTCAGGCTGGTGTTAAAAAGGTGCTGGAGAACCGGACATAGTTGTTCTGAGCAGGTCTTGAGAACTCTGGGACTGACACCATCTGGACCTGCAGCCTTGTTCCGGTTCAGTTTTTCTAGTTGTTTCTTGACCTGGTCACAGGAGACAGTCAGGCTGGAGGTGGAGGCAAAAGAGGTCTCAGGATGTCCTGATGTGGAGGGAGAGGAGGCTGTGTTCAGGTCCATGACTGAGGTGTAGGGTGACAGAGTGGAGGTGGGACAGGAAAGCTGTGGGCTCATGGAGGGTGTGTGGAATGTTGGGTTGTCGGCAGGGGGAACTGAACCTATTGAAGAACATGTTCAGTTCGTTAGCTCTGTCCAGACCTCCGTCAGTCTGGTCCCCCTTTAACTTGAAGCCAGTGATCTTCTTCATTCCCGACCACACATCCCTCACGTTGTTCTGCTGGAGCTGGCTCTCCAACTTCTTCCTGTAGTCCTCCTTGCACTTTTTAGTCTGTGTTTTCAGTTGTTTTTGTGTGGTCTTCAGTAACTCCCTGTCTCCATCCCTGAAAGCTTTCTTTTTGATGTTCAGCAGCTTTTTCAGGTCACTGGTGATCCAGGGTTTGTTATTGGGGAAGCACCTCACTGTTCTTGTTGGAACGATGTTGTCCACACAGAAGTTTATGTAATCTGTCACACACTCAGTCATGGTGTTGATGTCATCTCCATGAGGTCCACAGAGGACATTCCAGTTAGGGATGCACCGAAAATTCGGCCACCAAAAGTTTTCGGCCAAAAATGACCCAAAAGTGCATTTTTCGGTTTTCGGCCGAAAGACAAAAATCACCGAAACAACACAGCCGAAACTTGTGATGATGCAACAAACAACGCATCCAGCACGCAACTTATGAACTTTGTGTTTTTATGTGAAAATATATTTAATTTCACTGTCTTTCAGCAGCCAGTCAGTTATAAGCCTGTATATTATTATTTGTTGTAATAGCCCTACAGAAGAAAAATGTAAAAGGCATTATGGAATGTACACGAGTGAAGTCAAACTAAATATTTTATTTTGAATTTTAATCTATAGGGTACATTCTGTAATGTCAGGGGTAAATAAATATTTTGATACTTTTGTACTTGATTTGTTGCAATGATTGATTTTAGTGAAGTTAGTACACATCGTAGCTAAAAGTGCTACAGTTCTAATAATTGACATTTTTTTCGGTGTTCGGTTTTCGGCCTTGGTTTGTTCATTTTTTGTTTTCGGTTTCGGTCAAGTATTTTCATTTCGGTGCATCCCTAATTCCAGTCTGTGGCCTCAAAGCACCCTCTCAGAGCATCTTCAGCCTCAGTAGACCAGGTTTTAATCGTCCTCCTAATGACTGGTTGCTGCTGAACGATGGGCTTGTAGGTGGAGGTGAGAAGAACCAGATTATGATCCGATCTTCCTAAAGGAGGCAGGGCAGAGGAGCTGTATGCATTCTTTGTATTTGCATAAAATAAGTCCAACATCTTATTTTCTCTGGTGGAGCAGCTGACAAACTGCTGGAAAGTTGGCAACGTAGCAGAGAGGAGACGTTGTTGAAGTCTCCAGAGATCGCCATGAATGAGTTTGGATGCTGTGTTTGTAGTTTAGCCACGACGGAGCTGATGACATCACAGGCTGTCTCTGGTGCGGTACCTGGTATTATATAAACCGCTACCAGAATAACACAGGCAAACTCTCTGGGTAAATAATATGGACGGAAACTCACAGCTAACAGTTCAATGTCTCTTGTGCAGATCTTCTCCTTGACAGTGACGTGTCCTGGATGGCACCAGCGCTGACTGACCAGCACTGCAATTCCACCTCCCTTCCGCTTCCCGCTGAGCTGTATATTTCGGTCTGCACGGACCGTCTTGAAGCCGTGTACAGACGCATTACAGTCCGGGATGTCTTCATGCAGCCAAGTCTCGGTGAAACACATGATACTGCATTCTCTGTACTCTTTCTGAGACCTTGTTAGCACTTCGAGCTCGTCCATCTTGTTAGCTAGCGATCTCAAGTTACCCATCACAACAGTTGGAAGAAACGGTTTAAATCTCCACCATTTTTTTCTCTGCCTTACCCCTGCCCTGCATCCTCTTGTCTTTCTCCTTAACTCCACTGGGATTTGACGTGTTATTTCGCTGAAAATCTTGATTTGGGAGAGTTTTAACAGTTGATCACGGTGGTAAACAATTTTTCCGTTGCTATGGATACACATCATAACAAGTAGTGAAAAAAGCCAATATACGAGGAAAAAATCTCCCGAATTGCACACCGTTCAAACCAGCATAAAAAATCCTCCAAGAAAAACCTAATCTGACGAATAATGTCGATAAAAAAGACAACTATATTAGAAAAAAACACAAAAGTTAAGGGAGAGCTTTCACAAATTGCAGCTACGTAGCAGCGCATTCCAGAATTTATTTTATTTATTTCATAAGGTTATTTGTAACTTTCTTCTGAAGTTAAAACAGGTAAATGGCCGTGTTTGCATATAGTGGTGGGCTGAAACTGCAATATCACCAGGTGTTTTTGTTATTGCTATGAGTACAATATTTAAACATGGCAACATCATTTAACCTCAACTTCAAAAGAAAGCTCACAAACTAGGGTAAGTGTGTTCTAAAATGCTCATGCTGGCATTTTTTCTCTCTTTCTACAGTCTCTCTCTTTTTGCCTTCACTCACAAATCAACCAGAGCAAAGTATTATTATCCAAAGTTATATGCCATATATCACTGTAAAATTATCTTCACTTGTTTTCTCCCAACTGAGCTTTTCTCTTTTTTGAAAAAGGACCTGATGTCCAAGGTTGGCAAATCACAAAAAAAAAAAGTATATACTGTATATGTTTATATATATTCAAAAGTTAGTTAAAATTAATTATAAATTACAGGAAATTTATTGGGCTTAGCCCATTACTGTACTCCCAAGGAAGTCACAGTCACAGCTGTGGAGGGCAGTTTGATTGGAGGTGGAGGGTGTTTATGAGAATGAGACGTCTTCTTCCCTCCGCTGGAAAAGGAAAGCAGTCATCGCCGTGTCAACACAAACACAACCGTGTCAAATAAATTTGTGTGGAAGTACTAACTCACACTCATGTGTTAAGAACATGTTTTATTCTAAAGAAATAATAATGATAATGATCATAAGCAATTAAATAAATTAAAAAATTGTTATTATTACTACTAATAAGCCTAATAATTATTACTAATTACCATTATTACTACCACCACTACTAAATTATTATTATTGTTATTTTATCATTATTATTATTATTATTATTGTTATTGTGTCAATGGATCACCGCGAACATCCGGGAATTTTCGCCAAATTCGTCACATCCGGTTAGGTAACAGGTGAAAACATCGCTTCGTTGCATAGGGAGCCACTGAATTACCTGCTTCATTACTCGTCAATCTTCGTTTATTCTACTTTGGAAATACCGAGAAGTCCCGCTGTGTATGGCTGCCATAAACATATCTATCACACGGACAAGAGAATATGTTTGTTCCAGTTCCCAAAACAACAGAAAAAGTCCCGAACAACATGCTAAGTGGCTAGCTGCTATCAAGCCCATAAATGCTGACAGTTCACGCTGGAAACCATGGAAACATCTAACAATATGTTCCGATCACTTTGTGACTGATAAAAAAAAGCATAATGTGGTCTCACTTTTTAAACCCTGTAGTTGTTTTTGTACAGATGATAGAAAACACCATTAAATCAGTGGATGTACAGAATCACAGCGCCGCCCGCTGTTCCCGTCTCCTCAGGACTGTTAACGATTACGTTCATCCAGATTACTGCCATCAATGTTCCCACATAAGAATAAAAGCATAAAAAGCGGCAGAAAGGCATTTGCAGCGTTATAAACATGCACAGTCATAACCAGTTACATACAGATGAGACTGCCGGTAATTTATAGCTTTATCAATGAGAGTAAACTCCTGAGAAGTACATCAAAGAAATACCACCATTTCTTAAAAATCCGGGGAAAAATTTATATTCTATAAAAAATAAATGGCTTGAACACGGGGCTTACCTGATGAAACCAAATACATCATGAGATCGGGAAACTGATCATCAGGCTGTTATGTACAGGTAGGTTCGTCTAACCAGGCTGTAGCAGCAGAAGATGGGCATCACTTAGTCCAACAGATACTAGTTTAGCTTCGTATCTTCTTCTAGCGTCGGCAGTGAAACTTTCAGTATAACTGGACGTCATTTCTATAATATTTCAAAGACAGACCGGCGGAGAAAAAAAATTAAAAAGAGTGCAAAAGCAGTTTTTGAGGCTCATAGTCCATCAGACGCCGTTCAAATGCGAAGCATGTTTTCACCGGGACCAGCTTCGCGGTCACATGAGTTCCGGGTTGTGACGTAGGCTCGCGGTGATCAATAAGAGGACTATAATCCTCTTTTCCTGCTAAAATGTTCCCTGCCATGAGTTTGAGGAAAACCTGCAGCGCAGCTGTCATCACTTTTTTGTGCGATAAAATAACTTTATTTGTGACTTTCTATCAGGATTGACAAACGTGCAGAACATGGTTGTTTCTTCCTCCATTTAGCCGTTGCACCCGTTGCAAAATTCTAGCGAGTCTCTCGCTTATGAAGGGCTGAACAGTCCACTCGCCCTGCGCCCTACAGTTTGAGACGGCCCTTGATATCACGGAGCCTCCGCGGGAATGTGCAAACGGTGGAGTAGTGTGTCGGGGTAGTGCTTAGGGGGCGGTTTGGGATTGGGCCTTTGATTGATGGTGTCACTGTCCATCAGTGACAGTTGTTACACAAACTTTCTGCCAAGGTCAGACACCTGAATTGCTTCGATGACGAGCGCTTGCCATGTTCTCCTACTCCAATCCAAGAATCAAGACTTCCTTGTTTTGTGATCAGATGTTTTATTGGATAAACTCACAGATATACTGTACAAAGAAAACAATTACAAAACAATTTACTTTCTAGTTTATTATAAAGAGTAAAAATCTTTGACTTGAGAGGTTCTACTCTTTTCCACGTTACAGTAAAAGCACTTTCTTTTCTTGCTGGATAGATGGGCTCATCTTAAACTCTGCAGCATGCTATTACTGGATACCTGAGTTCATCTCCTTGGCAACCCAGTGCATTTGTTTCCTCTACAGTTTGGTGCGAGTTTGGCACCTAAAACACCTGCTTACAAAACTAATGTTGCAAGAACACAGTTCTAACGTGAATTTACTAATGTTAGAAATAACCTTTAACTTGCGTACCGGATGAAATATCCAATCTGCCCACAACACAAATGTAGAGACAGAAAATCTAAAAAAGTAAAATCATCCGTCTACATTTGGACATCTGCCTTTGAATTAATCATTGAATAAGATTCCACTGCAGTTTATATGAGTTACAGTGACAAAAAATACAAACACGCTTGCACATGTGGTTGTTTGGATCATCTGGGGTCTGTTTGTACAGAGGTGGAAGCACAGTATCAGGACAAAGATCATGTGCGACCAGTTCTGTATGTACTATATCCACGTGCAAGTACATGACAGCTCAATCTGTACTTTCTCACTCAGATCAATGTGGCAATTCAATTTAGTAATCTGTGTTGAATGTAGTAGCCAAAGTTTTTTTTTTTTTTTCCTTTTCCTTTCATGACACTTCACAGTAAATGATTTTGTTACTGCACAGCCTCGGGATGAAAAGGTTCAAATTACAAAAGCACTTGAACTTAGATCACAAGAGCAAAGGAGTATCTAAATAGGATTTTTGCACGAAGGTCTTCATTAGCTGGGGGATGTAAATTTCTAGAACTGGGATTTCTATTACATGAGATAACAAGAGCAGTAGTGTGATTTATTGGAGGAGGTGTTCCAGGGCCAGTAAAGACACACTAATTAAATTCTACAGTGAGCGAAGTTTTCTTGAATGGTCATTTAAAGGGACCTCTCTCTTTTTGAGTCTCCTCCACTCAGATTCAGCTACATCTTTCTTTTCTCTTTTCTTTTCTTTCTGAACACCTTCTTTTATGTTAATAGCCATAGTGTCAGTTTTTTGTAATTATAATGGAGCTACTTTACTCAGTAGTTCTGATTCGGAGTTTTGCTGGTCCTCATTAGTTAATTGATAAGGAAATGTCTGATTACATGGACATTTTAAAGAGTATTCTGAATGCTGACTGTTTATCTCACTTTTTCAGTAAATATTTCATCAAGTTGCAAGATATTTTCTCTCTTGGGTTGAGCTGGCTATCAACACAGATCTGCACTCTTCAGTTGCCTTTTCAATTTACCTGCTTTCAGTCCACAGTCAGCGCCTCCCCGCTGCCGGCCACATCCCTTCTCGTGAGATTTAGTCCCTCCATTCTTCCTGAAAAACTCTTTAACCTTACTGTCTGTCTCAGCCTCTTTCTGTATTTGTGTCCTGTCCCAAAAATTTATGTCGGAAGAATACAAAGTATACAAAAGCAGGCAATTTCTCCACGGGCAGCAGCGGTAATAGACTGGGATACCTTGCAGTTGTTTACACTGTTGCTGCTCAGCAGGGAGGGTCCTGGTGCAGGAGTTTGTGTGTGTGCGCGCTTGTGTGTGTGTCAGTGATGGCTTGTGATGGAAGGAGTGTATAAAACAAAAATGGTGAACCTGAAAAAGCTCTGGGGTTAGGATTAGAATCGCATTGGGGCTTTTGGGGGAACATCATTTCCAGGCGTGCACTGCGACTTTGCGAGTCATGTGCACATGCATAAATATTAGCACGGTGAATCTACTACTAATCTAGCTACTGTGGTTAAAGCTGGGGACACACTACACGATTACCTGCCTGATTCTACCCACAATTATCAGTCGGGCATAGTCTGCTCCAGTTGGGGCTAGTTGGTTCAGTCCGCTTCACCAGTCGGCGGAAAAATCTGTTTGTGTGTCTGGAGAATCAACTCAGACCTCCAAGTGTGTTATAGGAACCAACCCGACGCGACCTTAGTCGTAGTCAATGAAACATGTTTGAAAACTAGAGCCGACTGGGAGCTGCACTGCATAACTGCAGGGGCCGCATGTGCAAAGAACTGCTGGGTTTCTTACCGAAACCCAGCATACGATCAAATCTTGAAAATGTCATATGCACAATAATTTTCAGATGCAATCTATGCATATACATGGAGCCAAGTAGGTAATTTTTTTTTTGTTATACTGGTAAGATCCCTGAGGGGAAATTAGGGCTCTGCATTTTACCCATCTCTGTACATTAGTACCAGAGAGCAGTGGGCTGCTACTGAAAGCACCTGGGGAGCAGTTAGTGGGGTTAAGGATCTTGGTCAGGGGTCCACAGTGGTTCACCTAGGGTGTTGTGTCAGGGACTCAAACCCAGGTCCTCCACACCAAAGCCCACGACGCTACCACTAGGCTACGCACTCCCCAAATTACCCATTTCCTTTGTACATCCCAATAAACGTAGAATAGAGTGCATGTTGGAGTACCTGCACTGGGGATTCTTCTCTCTGCACCATCACAAAGACAAAATATGACTTTGGAAGAGAAGAAAAAGAGTTTAACTGGGAATGAACTTGAAACTGTTTATGGGCAAAAATGTGTTCTATGGCAGCTGTCTCCCAGCATTACACACAAACAGAAGAGAGGTGGTGAGGAGAGTGTGACGTGGTGCTGTGGAGTCAGTGTGCGTGCGGGAGGGGGGGATGTGTGATTTGAGATACGTGATTTGAGATACCTAAAGTGTTCCCATATGTCCAGGGACATTTGGGAACACTTTAAGTGTCCCAAATGTCCTTGGATAGAAATGGGACATTTGGGAACAATATCATTTTCATAAGGATTAATTAACTGCTGATGTTCCTGAAGGGTTCACGCGCGCACGTGGACTGGGGAGGTGCGTGCATGAGTCCCTGTGCACGTGCACGCACCTGGGGGACACATGCACAGTCCAATGAAGGCTTGTGGTTGAGGGGATGGAGCAAATGTTTCTGCACGTGCACATGCAACCCCATTGCGCGTGCACGATGGTGTGCGCGTTCTTGTGCGCGTGCACGTGTCCCTGATGCTCGTGCACGTCTATAGTGTGCGTGTGGGTACATAAATTAATGGGACATTTGTCACACATCAATTGTTCCCAAATGTCCCAGTTGCTAACCCTAACCCTAACCCTAATGACCAACTTTGTCCACTATTTTTGGGGGACACAGGGACGTCCTATTGAGATGGGACCAAGATGTATCTGCCCCGTTTGAGCCTGCGAAAAACATATCTAGAAATCCTGACTCCTCAGCAAGTAGAAAAAAAATAGGTTTTCCTTGTCCAACCCTACAAAGGGGTCTTGGGAGCTATGACCCCAAGAACATAGGTGCAACCAGGATGAGGACCAACCAATTAACTCCGTTAAAGGGTTTATCTGAGATTTGACAATGGGGGCCAAAGCCACGCCCCCCCACCACCTCACAGTCCAAATCTCATGTCTGTAACTTATTCCTGTGGGCAGTTATAATCGTTTGAAATGTTAAAAATTTATGGACAAAAATCCATTGTTCCCAATTGTCCCCAGGGACATTTGGGAACAATCTCACCCTTTTGATCAGAATTGACACTTCCCGTGCACGGATCTTCACCAAAATCGAACTGGTTCATCCCGGGAAAACGCCGTACTAGCTAGTGTTGTCGTTTTCATGGGAGGGAGCGGGGTGCACTCTCCTTATTCTACCGGGGTTTTTTGTTAGGATTAGGGAGCTTTGGGATTTTTTTTTCCATTCTCCTAATTTTCTCTTTTTCATCTTTTATTAAAAACCCTACTAGTCCCCCCGGTGGGGGGCTGTGCCCCCCGGGCTAGTTTGGGGGGTGGATTTCCCCCTCCTTTGCGCTCTTCTCCCTTCTTTTATTTTGGGTTTATTTTTCTTTTTTTTCCTTACCCCCTTCCTTTTTTTTGGCGTTTGGCCTTTTTTTCATTCAACTCTAAGAAAATTTTTTCTTTTTCTTCTGGCCCAGCGGCGAGAGGGATACCCTTTTTATTTGGTTCCCCCCCCCCCACTCTTCTTTTTCTTTTTTATTTTTAATTTTATTAATATCATTCTTTTTCCTTCTCATTCTTCTTTTCTTCCTCTCCTCCCCCGTCCGACTTTTTTTTTTGATCCAAAAATTCTATCTAAAATCAAAATGGATAGAGCCTAATTTTAAAATACATATTTGACTATTTTAATTTTCCCTTTTCCTTCCATTCCCCCCTAACATAAGATTTGACCATTTGGCATCTCGCTTTTATCTCTACTATTTATCCCGAGGACCTTTTGGAAAAATGTGAAATTTTTAATTTTAAAAATTTTTTCTTTTTTCCCCTCTCCCCTCCCCGCTCCCCGCCCCGCGAGCTGGGGGGATGTGGGCTGTGCGCTTGGCCCCCCTGCCCGTGCACGTGCTGGCGCGATTTTCATTTTTTCTTTCCCATCCTCTGCCCGCCCTGCACTGCCCCCGGCCCCGTCCACCGGCCGTGCAGGCATTGCGCGCGCGCGCGGGGGGTCAGGCCTCCCCCCATATACATGCTCGCACCCCCAGTATCCCCAGACTATCATATCAAACTCCAGTCCCCCCACCACTCTTGCTCACTCAGTTCGCGCACGCCCGCGCCGTTCTCCTTTCTCTTCCGCTCGTTTGCTCGTTCATCCCCTCCCTGGCGTCTCCTCTTCTCCTCTTCTCACGCACGAAAAAACACAAACAAGAGTGAGTACAGATTCTATCCCCCTCAGAGGCTTTTGGCACAGATTATAATGGGGACATTTGGGAATTTTTGGGGAAATTTGGAATATTTTTTTTTGTCAAATTTTTCCTTTTTTTTTTTTTGTTATATTATAATTAAAAATTTTTTCCAAATTTTACTTTATATTTTTTTTATTTTTTTTTTTATGTTTTATTTTCTTTTTTTTTTAGTTTTTTCCTTTTCTTTCTTTTCCCCCGCCTACACTCCTCGTGCACCGGCGCCGCGCCCGGGACCCACGCACAAGGCACAACCCCCCCATCCACTACATGCACCCACCACCCCCCAAAAGCAACTAACCGCATTTCTATTTTTTCCTCTATTCTTTAGAAAATGCCCGTCCCCCTTGACCCTTCTTATTCTGCCTTCACGTGGCCCGTGCTTGCAATTTCTACATGATAAATGATATTATTTCTCTGCATACTTGGAAGAAGTTTCAGAAACACAAAAAACAGATGAATTACATCTTATTTTTCCTTTTTTATGGCTTTTCCTTCACCTTGCACCCTCCTGATGTCCTGCCCCTCCGGCCTCGCGCATGCCCGAGCCCGTCCATGTATGTGCGAACAAGTAAACAAGAACAAATCAAATATTCAACAGAAAAATTTAATATTTTAATTTTTTAATTTTTTCGAATTTTTTGAGTGTTTTGAGATTGGAGACATTAAATTTCTTATAGACATTTTTAAATTGATTAGATTAGATTTCCTTATCTTACCTTTGCATTTTTTCTACCGTTGTGTTCTGTCGTGCCGTCCTCCCCCCGCCACCACCCCCCCCCACCAGCCCCCTCAATATATACGACAAAAAAAACACACTTAAAAACATTAATACACCAGAATAATACTTTTTTTTTTTTTTTAATCTTCAAAGATTTTTTTATTGGTTTTGTTGTGTGGACACAGGAGAGTTCCCGAGACATTTTTCACACATATTGCATTAAATTTTTTTTAAAATATTTTTCCACCATTTTTCCCCTCTATTATTCCCCTTGAAAAAAACTTTTGTAACATGTTTTTTTCATTAATGTTTAATTATTTATTATTTTTTTTTTTTTTTTTTATAAAAAAAAAAAAAAAAAAAGAGAGATAAATGAGATAAATGGAAAAAAATGCATCTCCATTTGCCCTCTTTTTGTTCATTTTAATAAAAAACACGCAGGCACACGCACACACACACACACACACACACACACACACACACATACGTGCGTGTGCGTGTGTGTGTGTGTGTGTGTGTGTGTGTGTGTGTGTGTGTGTGTACACACATGCAAAGACATGCAAAAAAATTTTTTTTCTGATTTCTTTTTTTACCATTACAGATGACTCTTCCAAAGAAAATCAATGAGTGCCCCATATGCAAGAAAAATTATATAGCTATGTCGAGCCACCTTAACCGGGCGCACGGCGTATCCAATGTAAAGGAGCGTCAAATATTGCTTAACCTGGCATCAGGGAGGGTTAACATCAGGAAGGTTAAGTGCCCAATCTCTGGGTGCCCCTATAATAATTTAAGGCTTGATAAGCATTTATTACAGGGGCACCCAGAGATTGGGGTAGAGGTGCGTAAAGAAAAGCTTTTTCCCTTGAAGATGGAGGTGTCCATCAACCTCCTCAAAGAATTGAGGAAAACAAACCCGGCCCCACCCATGACTTCCTCCCTCGACCTGGACCCAGAGGAGGAGGAGGTCCAGGATGACGTTCAGGGCATCGGGGCTGAGGAGGCAGAGGTCGTGGGGTGCAGAGGATGCGCCTCCCTGGAAAAGAAGCTGGAGGAGATGTCCAGCGACCTCCTCCAGCTCCGGACCAGGAATCGGCGGCTTCATCGGCACCTGAAGAAGATGAAGGGGAAATCTGTGAGTTCATCATTAGGCATAACTAAGAACAAAACATATTATTCAAAACCAATTGAGATATGCTATTTTTTCTCTTTAACAGTTGGCTTCAAAACGTCGTCCACAAACCACCAGACCGCTTACATCAACCCCTTCCAGTCCCCAGTCTTCCAGACCCTCCACCTCTCTACTCGCTCCATCCGTCGAAGATTCTTCAGAATCATCTGTCGACGTTTTCCAGAAGCCAAACTCCCCTTCATCTTCTGGGTCCTCCACACCTCCACGCCTCACTTTTTCCGGCTCCCTGCAGGACGAAGCCCTCATTTCTACCATTAGTCCTGTTCAACCTCTTCCCGATCCCCAGCCATCAACCTCCTACACCCATCCCCTGCCGTCCACCCCGCCGTCCACCCAGCCACCCACCCAACTGTACACCCACCCCCACCTGTCCACCCATCCCCTGCCGTCCACCCCGCCGTCCACCCAGCCACCCACCCAGCTGTACACCCACCCCCACCTGTCCACCCATCCCCTGCCGTCCACCCAGCCACCCACCCAGCTGTACACCCACCCCCACCTGTCCACCCATCCCCTGCCGTCCACCCAGCCACCCACCCAGCTGTACACCCACCCCCACTTGTCCACCCATCCCCTGCCGTCCACCCAGCCACCCACCCAGCTGTACACCCACCCCCACCTGTCCACTCATCCCCTGCCGTCCACCCAGCCGTCCACTCAGCCGTCCACCCATCCCCAGCCTTTACCATCTTCCCCAGATCCCCAGCCCTCCACATCTAAAAAGGCCTCGATCAAAAGAAAGAGAGACAGAAACACGAGGGGAGAAGGGGGACCCCTCCCAGAAAGCAAGTCTCTGGTGCTCCCCAAGAGTATTGGTAAGAACTGAAGTACAGTTTTTCTCAATTGCTAAAACACAATTTTTGAAATGTCCCCTCAGTTTTTCACAACTTTAAACACTAAACCCCAAACTCAAACTACTTTCCCAAAACCTCTTTTTCTTGCTGCAAAAGGAAGTTTTTGACTCAAAACAGCATCACCTGGCCTCAAAAGAGACACTATTGTCAAATCATGCCCCAAGTGCAGCAAAATGTAGAACACTACAGAGCAATCAGGAAACACTAGAAGGAAAAAAGGAAAACATAGTTCTCAGAACATCATGCTGTCAAAATGTATGTTTTTTTTATTTACATCAGGCAAATGCATCATGTCACAACACAGAGAACTCATAACATAAAGTACTAGAGCGCAGACCTCTGCCAAGCAGAACTCGCAATGATAAAGAATCCTTCAAAAAAATCATGGATCCAGAAGATGATCTGAATCACCACCAAAATGTAATGGGTTCGTTTTTGGGCTGAGGCTCATGACTGGTGAAAATTTCAGGTCAATCCGTCCAGAACTTTTTCCGTAAAGTTGCTGACAGACAGATAAACAAACCAACGCATCAAAAACATCACCTCCTTGGTGGAGGTAATACTGTAACATGGCAGAGCACAGTTGCACGGATTTCACCTGAAATGAAGGCTCTGCGTCAGACCTGATTTTGTCCCCTTATGTCCTCACCCTTGACCACCTCTTATGCGTACTCTTCCTCTCTGATTTCCTCTATCCATTGCAAAATCTTGACCTCCCACAGCTTCCTCAACTGGTTTATATTGGTTCCCTCATCAGCCAAAAGTGAAATCAATTTTGAGTCACTGTGTTTACCTGCTGACAACTGTGTCTTAGTTGTGATCAAAGTGTGCAACATGTGTTTACCATTTTGCACAGCAAGTGCATCACAATGCAAATGTGTTTGCAAGCAGTGTCTAATGATGTGAAAGGTGCTTTCGGTTTTGATCACAAGAGGACCGATTTGATACCTTGGTTTAGGCTTCTGAAAAATTGGCTTTGAGAATGGGATTTAGTGTTTTAGCAACTGAGAAAACTGT
>JALJCO010012233.1:0-76717 GCA_023101725.1 Atherinomorus stipes | reverse complement strand
TAGCGACTTAGCCCCACTGGCGCTACCAGTTGTTAACTGGTGGGCGTAGTTCCTACGTGAACTCAATCCGCTTAATAATGACACTTCTTGTCCAGTTTAAAAGTCAGGTTGACATTTATTTTCATTTTAATCCACAGTCCGTTCCGTTTCCATTTAATTCAGTATAAAGCAGCACATTGAGAACAGTAGAAAAACTGTTTGCCTCGTCTCATGCAATCATCAACACCTGAGTGACAGAACAGATGACCTCAAATAACCTCATGACCTCAGGCAGAACACAAAAATGAAACAACCCCCTAGTGGTTGGGAGGACGCTTAACAAAAATAAAACATGGCTCCTACACACCAGCCCCTAATTGTGTATGGCAGAAGACAAGCAATTGAACCAAACTTAAATTAAAAGGAGCCATAAGCATAAACAAAATCAAAACATCTTAATATGCATCAAAGTCTAACTTATGCACATACATCACATCCATATATAGTCATCAGACTGTGGCTTCACATAACAGACATGGTTTTGTTACAGGTCTTTCAATGACACTTGTTTTGGTTTGGAGACGAACCACACGTACCAAACCTTTCCTGTCTGGAAATGTTTTCAGAACCCTTCCAAGAATCCAAGATCCTCTTGGTGTTGTGGAGTCCAGAACAATGACAACATCTCCAGGCATAAAATTTCTTTTCTCCTCGGTCCATTTTTGTCGTTCTTGGAGTAATGGTAAGAACTCCCGGATCCATTGTTTCAAAAAGAGGTCAAAAATGTAAGGGACCTGCTTCCATCTTCTCCTGGAATAGAGGTCATCCTTGTCAAAAAGCCCAGATGGAAGAACTGGTTTTCCTTTCAGGAGAAGCAAGTGATTGGGTGTTAAAGCCTCAAGGTCGTTCGGGTCCTCTGACAGTTTGGTAATGGGGCGATCATTGAGCATTACTTCAGCTTCGCATAGTACAGTATGCAAGCCTTAGTCATCTGTTTGTTGACAAAGCACAGACTGTAGAATCTTTCTGATAACTCGTATGAGACGCTCCCAAACTCCACCATGATGAGAACCAGATGGTGGATTAAAATTCCACTTAATTCCTCTGTGTGACATGGCCTTCCCAGTTTGATCATGGTTTAAAGCAGTTAAGGCTTCTCGCAGCTCTCTTTCTGCTCCCACAAGGTTGGTGCCATTGTCTGATCTCATACCTGTATGTGAAACTTGCCCTCTTCGAGAAATGAACCTTCGTAGTGCATTAATGCATGAGTCTGTCCAAAGAGTAAGCCACTTCAAGGTGCACAGCCCTACTTGTCATGCAAGTAAACACCACTCCATATCGTTTCACAGTGCTGCGCCCTCTTTTCACATCAACTGGCCCAAAATAATCTATCCTGACATTGGTGAATGGTGGTAGATCAGGAACCACTCTTTCTGCAGGCAAGTCTGCAATCTTTTGTTCAGCTGTTTCCCCTCCATACAGCTTGCAGAACCGGCATTTTGCTATGACCCTTTTCACAGCTGAAATACCATTAGTGATCCAAAACTTTATCCTGACAGTGGACAGGGCATGATTTCTGCCTCCATGACCAAGCTGTAAGTGGAAATGACGAAGGATTAGGTAGGAGATGTGTTGGTCTTTTGATAAGATGAGGGGATGCTTTATGTTCTCAGGAATAGCTGCTCTGCTTAGCCGACCCCCAACACGCAGAAGCCCTCCCTCTAGGACAGGGTCCAGTTTGAAAATACTGCTACTCTTGGGTATTACTGGATGGCTGGAGTTAAATGCAGCAATCTCATCAGGGAATCTTTCCCGCTGGCAAAAGGCAACTATTGCTGTCTCAGCATCTGTACGGTCTTCCAAAGATAGTCTTTGATTTCCCAGTAAATCTTTGAAAGCTTGCATCTCCTTTGTAGTGTCCAACGGTGGTGCTCCACTAGCACCTGCAAGCTGCAGCTCTTTCCTCTTCTGACTTAGTTTCAGTAGAGCTCCTTTCAGCTTGATGAACCATGCAACTGCAACCTTTAACTTCTGCCAGTCTGAGAAAAAGTTTATTAGCTCCGAAGTGGCGTTTGAGGTGACTATTGTTGCGTTGATCATGGGATTCTGTTTTACCTCTGGGTCATCAGTAGCCACACTGAAGTCCATTGGTGTCTTTGGCCACTTTTCCTCAAAGTTTGGGCATTCCATCCATCTTTGTTTACAAAGGTCATCTGCCTTTATTCCACGAGAGGCATCATCTGCAGGGTTTAGAGATGAAGGAATGTATCTCCATTGTGCTACTTCTGAGCTATCCCTTATTGTAGCAAATCTGTTTGCAATGAAAGTTTGAAACCTTCGGTCCTCGTTCCTGATGTATTTCAGAACTGATGAGCTGTCAGTCCAAAAACAGGCTTTCTTCAATGGCAGCTGAAGCACTGTTTGAAGCATTTTATCCACTCTGACGGCAACAACAGCAGCAGTGAGCTCCAAGGAGTGGAGTGGTGATGGGTTTAAGTAGAGCCACTCTTGCTTTGCCGAACAGGAAAGAAACATGAACCCTTTCATTCATGTTCTCCATTCTGTGCCGTAACCACTCTCACTAGCATCAGAGAAATGATGCAACTGGGCACAAACTACTTTCCCAAATCCTTTGGGCTTCATGTATCTGTTGACTTGGAAATCTGCCAACTTTTCCAGATCTGTCAGCCATTTTTTCCACTTTTAATGAAAAGCTGAGGGTAGTGGATCATCCCAATCAAGCTTCATCCTGCATAGCTCCTGCAACAACAGTTCGGCTGGGAGAATGAGAGGTGCTAGAAATCCTAGAGGATCGTAGACAGAGCTGATTGTGGACAACATACCCCTTTTGGTGGAAGGCTTCTCCTTGACTTTAGGTTTGAACTTGAAACTATCTGTCTCAATACACCACTGCAAACCTAAAGCCCTGTCTACAGGCAACTGGCCAAGTCCAGCTCACAAAGGGTTTCAGACCTTAGCTCTCCTGGGATGCTTTGAAGCACATCTCGGCTGTTAAAGCCGGGGGTTAAAGTAAACCCCCTTTGCTGCAAATGGCAATGAGGTCCTTAGCCATGGTTACTGCATCCTCCTCAGAAGGCAGGCTTTTTAGAAGGTCATCTATGTAGAAATGTTGGTTGACTGTCTCAATCACATCTGGTGAAAAGTTATCCTGATTATCCTCAGCAGTCTTTCTGAGTGCAAAGCAAGCACAGCTTGGGGAGGAAACCGCTCCGAATAAATGAACAGTCATGCGGTATTCCTCAAAATCTTGTTCCAGGTTTCCTTCAGGCCACCACAAAAAACGCATGAAGTCCACATGTTCCTCAGTCACCTTTACTTGATGGAACATGGCTTTTATGTCTGGCATTACTGCCACGTGCTCCTGCCGAAATCTCATCAGAACCCCTACCAATGAGCTGGTTCGGTTTGGGCCTTGCAGAAGTTGACTGTTGAGTGACATTCCTTTGTATTCTGCTCCACAATCAAACACGACCCGTAACTTGTGTTTTTGTGGATGGTATACACCATGGTGAGGTATGTACCATACTTTGTCCTTTGTTGCCGCCAACTGATGCTGCGGCACTTGTTCAGCGTAGCCATTTTTGATGACATCATCAATGAAGTTGGTGTACTCCTGATGAAAGCTTGCGTTTCTCTGAAGCTTCTTTTTCAGACCAAGAACACATTGCAGAGCAATGGAGATGTTTGGCATTGAGACATCTTCCCGTCTAAAAGGTAGCTGAAGTTTGTAGTGTCCCTTTTTAAGCTGAGCAGAGCGTTCCATTATTTCCATAAACCTTTTTTCCTCCCTTGACATTTTCTCTTGTTCTGTAGCAGCCTTTTCGTTGAAGTCATAGTTATATTGGCTTGTTAAGAGCTCCTCAATTCTGTCAACTGCAGTCCTGTTGGCATGAACTGCTAGGCAGTGACCCTCACCATCACTTCACTGTTCCTCCCTCGGAACATGGGTGAAGCTCTCCCGGAGGTGGGAGTTAAAGCTCTCCCTGACAGGGGACTCAGCCAGACGTTCCCAGCAGACCCTCACGACACGTTTGGGCCTGCCAGGTCTGACCGGCAACCTCCCCCACCATCTGAGCCCACTCACCACCAGGTGGTGATCAGTGGACAGCTCCGCCCCTCTCTTCACTCGAGTGTCCAGGACAAGGGGCCGCAAGTCCGATGACACGACTACGAAGTCGATCATGGAACTGCGGCCTAAGGTGTCCTGATGCCAGGTGTAAATGTGGACACTCTTGTGCCTGAACATGGTGTTTGCTATTGACAATCCATGACGAGCACAGAAGTCCAACAACAAAACACCACTCGGGTTCAGATCAGGGGGGCCGTTCCTCCCGATCACGCCCCTCCAGGTCTCACTGTCGTTGCTCACGTGAGCATTGAAGTCCCCCAGCAGAACAATGGAGTCCCCGGAGGGCGCGCTTTCCAACACGCCGTCCAAGGACTCCAGAAAGGGTGGGTACTCTGAACTGCCGTTCGGTGCATAGGCACAAACAACAGTCAGGACCTGTCCCCCCACCCGGAGGCGGAGGGAGGCTACCCTTTCGTCCACCGGGGTGAACCCCAACGTACAGGCGGCGAGCCGGGGGGCAATGAGTATGCCCACCCCCGCTCGCCGCCTCTCACCCGGAGCAACTCCAGAGTGGAACAAGGTCCAGCCCCTCTCGAGGATGGTGTTCCCAGAGCCTGAGCTGTGTGTCGAGGTGAGTCCAACTATATCTAGTCGGAGCCGCTCGACCTCCCGCACCAGCTCAGGCTCCTTTCCAACCAGAGAGGTGACATTCCACATCCCTAGAGCTAGCTTCTGCAGCCGGGGGTTGGACCGCCAGGGTCTCCCCCGCCCTCGGCCGCCGCCCAACTCACATTGCACCCGACCCCTATGGCCCCTCTCGCGGGTGGTGGGTCCACAAGACGGGGGGCCCATGTCGTCCTTTCGGGCTGAGCCTGAACGGGCCCCATGAGTAAAAGCCCGGCCACCAGGCGCTCGCCTCCGTGCCCCACCTCCAGGCCTGGCTCCAGAGGGGGGCCCCGGTGACCCGCGTCCAGGCGAGGGACACGTGGCTTCATTGCTGTCTGTCTCCATGAGGGGTGTTTGGGCTGCGCTTTGTCTGGTCCCTCCCCTAGTAACCTGTTTGCCATGGGTGATCCTGCCAGGGGCATAATTTAGCCCCAGACAACATAGCCCCTAGGATCCTCAGAACACGCAAACCCCTCCACCACGATAAGGTGGCAGCCCAAGGAGGGGTATATTATTTATATGTATAGTAATTGTTTATTTTCCTATAATTTGCAGGTCTTACTTCGAGCAGAGTAACTACTCAGACCCTGCTGTCAGTGCAAAGAAAAAAGGTGGGGGAAGGTGTTGTCAACAGTATTTTATCATATATATATATATATATATATATATATATATATATATATATATATATATATATATATATGGCTACGTCAAAAAAGCCCAACCTTAAACTGTACTGGAGTGTAGATGAGATAGATGCCACACCTTACTTCACCAAGACCATGTCAAGGAACAGGTTTCAAATCATATGGAGGTTTTTTCACTATAATGATAATGCATCACAGGATGCTTCTAACACACCTGTACAAAGTCCACCCAGTGTTGGACTACATTGGCCGCGTTTCCCAGATTAGTTAAGACACTCTTAACGCTGGAGGTCCTCCTTAAGTCACTTCTTAAAGGTGCCTTGTTTGGACGTTGCGTTTCCCAGATGCGCTCTTAACTCAGTAGCTTCTTTATTTTCAGGAGCGGCCAGACCCACTCTTTCGACCCTTCTTTAACGTTCCCCCCCTGCTAAGGAACAACAGGCCCATCTACTGGTCACTTTTGGAAACGACACTATTTCCCGTGAAAAAAGTAGAAAATGGAAATTATTAAAAATGGACCTATTCACGGATCAGTTGTTGTATTTTGAGTCATGTTTTCTCACTCATGTCATAATGTCAATCATCTATGATGGAAGAAAACTGTAGTTACCGAGTGAATGACAGAAAATATTGTGGTTAAGTTTAATCATTATGGCAAGGTAGGCCTCCCTATACTTAGCTTACGTTAGATAAAGCTGTGGGTATCAACCACAAAAACATTGCGGTAGGAATTGTACGCAAATTATCTATGAGGACTCACGTCATATTTACGCATTTGTCAGCTGTTAATGATGAGATGCACCTGCTTCGCTCAATAAAAGCATGGCCATTTACGCATACCCGTATCAGACATCATGGCTGCTTTACAGCAAATTTTGGTAGCAAACCAACAGCGTCGTCGTAGACGGAGTGACACTGTGTATGTACATGCTTTCATGCGCCAGCATTTCAGTCCTCTAGATGTGCTGTCAGATCGCGCTATTCAGATGCGTTACAGGCTACCGCGCGACGAAATCGAGCGGATCATTCAAATAGTTGCTCCACACATCAGGAGGCCCACAAGGTGCAACTTTGCTCTGAGCCCAGAGGTGCAGTGCCTGGCTGCGTTGCGTTTCTACGCGGTGGGGAGCTTTCTGGAGGTAGTGGGGGATGGAACCGGACTCAACAAGGCGCGTCAGTCGCGCACACTGCAAGGGCTGGATGGGGACATTTTCAGCGCTATTGATTGCCATGCCCTGGCCTTTGCTTCTATGTCTTTTTTTTTTCCCCTTTGTCCCTCCAAAGAGAATGCTTTTTTTTACCTGCCACTTCTTCAATCAGACTTGTGGCTACCTCTCCTCTGGCGTGAAGGCCGGAGAGCGCTTCATCCTCTTGGTGGGGTTCCTTCAGCCATTACGTCAACAAATAGCGTCAGAATGACCATTATTTATGGGGCATCTGTAAATTTCCAATCGCCTACACCTGTTTAGCACAATTTGGCCAATTACACAATATACAATGAGCTTTTCAATGAATATTTGCAATCACTGGTAATCACATGCATATTTTTAACAGTTTGTCTTCTTGCACAAACACATAAACGTATAAATGGGCTCAATATCAGCGTCGGAAAATAACCTCCACACTAAATGAATGGTGTCGATCGATATACCTGACCTCGATTGCTTTTTTTTTTCAGCACCCCCGGAAGTGGATAGCTTCTGTTAGGACCTTCTAAAGATGTAGCGTAGCCAAGACGTTTCTCAGGAAATAAGAACGCGTGAAAGAAGCAATCTGGGAAACGGGCGTATCTTTGCGATCCTTTGTTGGGAAGAGCTTCCTTGAGGCCTTCTTTAATCCAAAGAAGAATCTTAACTGGGAAACGCGGCCATTGTTGATAAATTCAAGGAGCTGTATCAACCAGGAAGAAACATTTGTATTGATGAGGGTATGGTGCTATGGCGGGGACGCCTTTCTTTCAGGGTGTACAACCCCCTGAAGCCAGTAAAGTATGGGATTAAATCCTACATACTGTGCGATTCTGCCACAGGGTACTGTTTCAACATGAGGCCTTATGTCGGGGAAGCCAGTGGTGTAGCAGACATTGTATTTTCTCTCCTTGATCGTCTCTCAGGCCATGGTTATACATCGTACATGGACAATTTCTTCAATTCTGTAGCACTGTGTGACCGTTTACTTGGAGCACAAACCAACGTCTGCGGAACCATGAGGAAGAACAGGGGGGAACCTCAAGTCATCAGGGAGTTGGAAAAGTCGAGCCTGAGGGGAGAAAAGATTGTGAGGCACAATGAGAGGGTGATGGTTGTAGCGTGGCAGGACAAACGGTTGGTGAAGATGGTGACAACCTGCCACCAGGATGGAATGCAGAGAGTTGATGTGTGGCAGAAGGGGCAAAGAGAGGAGGTATCACAGTTAAAACCAGTGTGCATTGTTGAGTACAACTCATTCATGAACGGGGTGGACAAAATGGACCAAAACATAGCTTATTATCCCTTCATACGGATGTCCCTGAACTGGTCCAAAAAGTTTGTAGCCTATCTTTTCCAAGTGTGCATGTTTAATGCCTATGTCCTGTACCGAGCCAGAAACCAAGGGGAGTGTAAAACCCTCTTGGAGTTCATCCGCCGGGTGGTCAAGTCCTGGACAGTAAAGGGACATGTGGGAGAGAGTAAGGTCGGGGAACAAGGAGAGGAGGAGGACACAGAGGAAAGCACAGGTGTGGGGGTTGAGGAAGGTTAACCTACTCCAAGAGCACCATATAACACTGACCCAGAGAGCAGGCTAGATGGGCAGCTAGGCAGACATAGACTTGAACACTTGGGGTATAACGGTAAGAAGTTGAGATCAGGAAGGAGGTGTAGGGTCTGCACACGCAGAGGCAAACGCAGTGAGACCAGAATGTGGTGCAGGGCCTGTTGTGTCCCCTTGCATGCGGGAAAATGTTTCACAGATTACCATACCAAGGCTACTTATTTTGTGTAGGGGGAAGCACACACACACACCTACACACACACACACACACACACAGTTCAAAATAGATGACTGTGAAAGCATTTGTAAATCTGTTAACAGAATTCCTTCTTATTTACATAATGTTATCAAAAAGCCTTTTCTATGCTATTTTTTTCAGTTTTATAAACAGAACTACTTTTCAAATGTTTGAAGTGTCACTAAAGCAGAAATAAATGAAATAGCAATGACATCAAAGACACTATTCTGCTTGGAGTGTTTCTTTTCACAAAAGCTTTTCTCCACTTTTTGGTGAAAAATGGGTGTTTTGGTTAAAACAGCCTTTTTTTTGCTGCTGAATACCGAAGAACGGAAAAGGTAGAACAAAACTTTTTTTTTTCTGATGAAAGAAGAGAGTCTACTCTTTGATGTAGTGGTCTTCGTGTTTACATAGTTGTTAAATACAATATTCTGTGGCTCTTGGAAAATCAGTCAAAATACTCTCTCTCTACTCTAAGTCTGGCAGTATGGAGCGCTCTGCTCTGAAAACGGCTGGCAGCCAATGAGTTAAGGAACCCTTTAAATGTTGCTGTCTGCTGAAAGACGTGAAGCAACATTTGAGATGCTATCATGAGGTTCAATTTCAGGATCCTCTTAAAGCAGAACTCAGTAACTTCAGCTCGGGGCTCCCCCTAGTGGCGTCCTTTCACTGTTGTGTTCAACCCCCCCTTACACCCCCACAGCACACAGACGGCTTCTCTACCTGTCTTTCCTCTATTTTGATCGCTGGATATACTTCTAAGCGTTTTCTAGCTTGTTGATGCTACTTTGCTACGTTGGTAGCAGCACCTCGTCTCCCTCTGCTCAAAGCAAAGTCCTGTATTTTCTGAAACGGGACGTTTTCCCCGCGATTTGCGGGTAAATATGCCGTGGATTATATTTTTCACTGGTGTTGGCGAGTTGCAGGTAAGAATACGAACTTTTATTTACTTTTTGCGGACGTGATAAGTGATTATTGAGCCTGAAGCAGTGATGCTTCACCCGGAGCCCAGGCAGCGCAGCTACGTGAATCACTCTGGTCCAGCAAAGAGTTGGTTATGAGAGCCAGGAGCCGTGTTTAGGTGGTGTGAAGCTAAAGAAATGTTTTCTTTGAATTAGCGCTGGTAGTCTGGTTCAAATCAGAGCTGGAAGCAGCTCGGTAGATAGGGGACCTGAGTACCGTACAACGGTTTCTGTTGTCGCAAGTTCTGCTCGGGTCGGCGCAGGCAAAGTTGTTTTTAACTGCTCGCAGGCCAGAGGCCCCGGCGGGAGGGGGGGGCACATTGAATCGCTCCGTAAACACTTTGTTTAGCCCCACGGGGATTCCGAAAAGCATTTATTGAGGTAAAAAAGTTACTGAGTTTCCCCTTTAACTGTCAGCAAGAGGTCCACTTTGACCTTGTGCAACATTTTGTTCAGTTTCACATTCAGCAGCTAAGCAACTTTGAGCTTCAACCAACCATTTCTCAGTATCAGCAACAAAATCATGGACATTCAACATTTTAGATTGATACCATACATCATGCTTTTGTGCTTCTTCAATAGGCAATAAACCAAACAATACTTCATGTACTTTGTGTGTTTCTTCAGACAAACTCAAAAACAACTTAAATTCATCTATAACCTTATTTACACACTCTTTATTCTCTTTCAGTGCCCCAATACCGGGTCTTACTTTAGACAGTTTGTTTATTTTAGTCTTTCTCTCGCTTTCTAAACGGCTTATTTTCTCCAACAAAGCCTTAGTAGTTAATTTAACCTCTTGTTTATGTGTTCCACCACGCGCGCGTTCACGTGCGCATTCACTTCTCCACGCACATTAGAGTCAGATTCAGTCTCAAAGTTCGGATCAGTTCTTTCCTCTTTAGCCATTTCAGCCAAAAGCTTATATTCTAGTTTGTATAGACGCTCAACTCGGTTTTGAATGAACGCAGACGTCACGTATCGACGTGACGCCAAGTTATTCAACACGGATGCGTGCTTGCTACCAATGCATTGGTTTTACGCATTCCAGACCTTTATGTGTGCACACAATGATTAAATGGCCATTTAGAAACATCAGCGCTGAACCACATACCCCAATGGTGCGTTGGCCGGCATTTGATGCTCCGATGTCCAGATGTCCGCTGCTGGGAATCCAGAAGGCTCCAATAGAGGGGATTATCACGCTTACCGGAAGTTCCCGGATTTTGACACTTCCTCTTCCGGGCAGTGTTAACATCAGCCGTTCCTGCTCTGTTATACTATTTAAATCTGATAAACTCCAAACATACTTAAGTTTTCATTCTAGACTGAAGTGATACTGGATCAAAAGCTGGATCAAAGCGATCGATTTGCCAGGTTGGCTAATGCTAACCTGCTAACAATAGTCCGCCAGCTACTACTCTGTTAAACTTTGTAAATCGGATAAACGCCAATGCCAAGTTTTCATTCCAGACTGACGTGATGCTGATGAAGAAGTGGATTAAAACGACCGATTTGCCGCAGTGAAGGACCGAACTTTATAATAACACGACACACGTTTGTTTGTGGCCGGCAGACTGCGCAGTCGTGTTAGCAGGTTAGCATTAGCCAGCTCGATAACGTACCTAACTTTGTGCGGCTGAAAACACAAGCACCTGAAAGCGTCTCCTTTCTTGGCAGTCCCCAGTTGTTCCACTGGAAACGGGGGGGGGGGGGGGGGTACAGACCCGATTTTCAGATGTTTGTGTGTTTTAAGACGCACAATGTTAAGCACGTCAGTAAATGCTAGCTGGCTAATGCTAGCATGCTGTGAAGTGCCGGTGTTGTGCCCCACCGGCGACAAACAAACGTGTGTTTTATTATAAAAGTTCGGCCCTTCACCGCGGCGAATCGATCGCTTTGATCCAGCTTTTGATCAGTATCACTTCAGTTTAGAATGAAAACTTAAGTAAGTTTGGAGTTTATCCGATTTAAACAGTATAACAGAGCAGGAACGGCTGTCGTTAACATGGCCCGGAAGAGGAAGTGTCAAAATCCGGGAACTTCCGGTAACCGTGATAATCCCCTATAGCCCGGTCTGGCGCAGCCTAATCCAGACGCTTGGTGTCCCAATGGCTCTGGTGCAGCTTGGATCCCGACGCGTGCCGATGCCTCAATCCTGACAATGCGTGTAATCCAGGTGGCTCCAATAGCCCGTTCCGATGCAGCTTTCTCCTACTGCAGTGGGAACAGCTCAGGCTTTATCCAAACGCGGCAGTTTTTCTACCTAAAATGTAGCGACTTAGCCCTACTGGCGCTACCGGTTGTTGACTGGTGGGCGTAGTTCCTACGTGAACTCAATCCGCTTACTAATGACACTTCTCGTCCAGTTTAAAAGTCAGGTTGACATTTATTTTCATTTTAATCCATAGTCCGTTCCGTTTCCATTTAAGTGATTTCTTTTTCCAATCCAGTATAAAGCAGCACATTGAGCACAGTAGAAAAACTGTTTGCCTTGTCTCATGCAATCATCAACACCTGAGTGACAGAACAGGCAGAACACAAAAAATGAAACAACCCCCTAGTGGTTGGGAGGACGCTTAACAAAAATAAAACATGGCTCCTACAATGGCCATCCAGGCTTAATTGGTCGCTCAAACCGCAAGCCAGGATAAGTAGACACGGATTGGTCAAGCCAGGTGAAACCTATCTTGGATAAGTGCGCGCTTGTGGCTTCCTCATACAGACCCTCGCGATCATCCACAGAGTCACTGATCTACCATGGCAACCAGATCAGCGCGCAAATACAGATTCACTCTACTGAAACCAACAATTACAATCACAATCCACATAGTTAATTAACATTGAAAATATGTTGCATTGATTAGGAATAAAATTGTTGAAATTTCATGTGAAACTGTTTCTTCTTTATCCTAGTTTCGTGCAATAGACCCCAGGTTTGAAGAGTGTAAGTATTGTGGTGTTTGATTGGGACCAGGTGTAAAGTGGTCTAGATACAAAAGGAGACCAGAAAATTACCCTATTTTTCATTTTCACAAATCAGAAAAAGGTTTTATAAACCAGTAACTGTGCTTGAATTAATCTGCAACCTCTTTGGAACATCTGAGACCAGGTTTGGAGAGTTTAAGTATTGTGGTTTTTGATTGGGACCAGGTCTAATGTGGTCTAGATGCTAAAAAAGTAATGAAAATAGATTTTTCATTTTCACAAATCAGTAACTGTGCTTGAATTAATCTACAACCTCTGAAGAACATCTGAGACCAGGTTTGAAGAGTGTTAGTATTGTGGTTTTTGGTCAGGACCAGGTCTAATGTGGCCTAGATCCAAAAAAAAGACCAGAAAAATTACACTATTTGTATTTTCACAAATCAGACATGGTGTTTTTATGAATCTGCTAGACTCCATAGAATAATTCAGTCCAGATTTGATGAGGATAAGTGTTGTAGTTTTTGATCAGGACCAGGTCTAATGTGGTCTAGATGCCAAGAAAGTAATGAAGTAGAATATTTTTCATTTTCACAAATCAGAAAAAAGCTTCAAAAATCAGAAACTGGGCTTGAATTAATTCACAGCCTCTATAGTACATTTGAGACCAGGTTTGAAGATTGCAAGTGTTGTAGTTTTTGGTCAGGACCAGGTCTAATGTGGTCTAGATACAAAAAAGACCAGAAAATGACCCTGAATTTCATTTTCACAAATCAGAAAGGAAAAGAACTGTGCTTGAATTAATCTACAGCCTCTGAAGAACATCTGAGACCAGGTTTGAAGAGTGTTAGTATTGTGGTTTTTGGTCAGGACCAGGTCTAATGTGGTCTAGATACAAAAAAGACCAGAAAATGACCCTATTGTTCATTTTCACAAATCAGAAACTGTGCTTGAATTAATCTACAACCTCTGAAGAACATCTGAGACCAGGTTTGAAGAGTGTTAGTATTGTGGTTTTTGGTCAGGACCAGGTCTTATGTGGCCTAGATCAAAAAAAAGACCAGAAAATTACACTATTTGTATTTTCACAAATAAAGGTTTCACAAATCAGACACGGTGTTTTTATGAATCTGTAGACTCAGAAGAATAATTCAGTCCAGATTTGATGAGGATAAGTGTTGTAGTTTTTGATCAGGACCAGGTCTATGTGGTCTAGATGCCAAGAAAGTAATGAAAGTAGAATATTTTTCATTTTCACAAATCAGAGAAAAGCTTCACAAATCAGAAACTGGGCTTGAATTAATTCACAGCCTCTGATAGTACATTTGAGACCAGGTTTGAAGATTGCAAGTGTAGTAGTTTTTGGTCAGGACCAGGTCTGATGTGGTCTAGATACCAAGAAAGACCAGAAAATGACCCTGTTTTTCATCTTCACAAATCAAAAAAAGGTTTCACAAATCAGAAACTGTGCTTGAATTAATCTACAACCTCTGAAGAACATCTGAGACCAGGTTTGAAGAGTGTAAGTGTTGTGGTTTTTGGTCAGGACCAGGTCTAATGTGGTCTAGATACAAAAAGACCAGAAAATGACCCCGTGTTTCATCTTCACAAATCAAAGAAAGGTTTCACAAATCAGAAATTGCTTGAATTAATCTACAACCTCTGAAGAACATCTGAGACCAGGTTTGAAGAGTGTAAGTATTGTGGTTTTTGGTTGAGACCAAGTCTAATCTAGTGTAGATGGCATAAAAAAAAAATGACCCTTATTTGTATTTTCACAAATCAGACATGGTGTTTTTAAGAATCTGTAGACTCTGTAGAATAATTTAGTCCAGATTTGATGAGTCTAAGTGTTGTGGTTTTTGATCAGGACCAGGTTTAATGTGGTCTAGATGAATAAAAAAAGTAATTATATGAGCCTAATTTGCATTTTCACAAATAGAATAAAGGTTTCACAAATCAGAAATGGTGTATTGATTATTCTGTAGAGTGTATAGAATAATTCAGTCCAGGTTTGAAGAGTCTAAGTGTCGTAGTTTTAGATCAGGACCTGTTTTAATATAGTCTATGTTCTCGCATATTCAGTGGAATCGCCCTTTACACATATCGGAACTGCGAATCGGAAGCTAACTTCAGCGTCGTGTTATTGGCCATAGAGTTTTAAAATATTGGAGTATTGGCCATAATTCCAATATCGTGCATCCCTAAAATAAAAAGGGGAAAAAGTAAGAATATATAAAAAAGGCCTTCAACTAAATATCACCACCATATTCATTATACATGTACAGAAGTTTGAAAAGAAGGAAAAAATGTTTTACTATCCTCTTCTTCCAGCCAGACTAACTGGCAGCAAACTTAACATCTCTTACTGCCTTAACTGGACGTTGTACACATCCCCACTTTTTCTTTTTCTATTAATCTTTGTCATTTCTTGCTGAAACAAAAAGTAAATCTAATGTTTGAGAGTCAAAGATCACGCGCTCGTTAAAAGTGAATCCACCAGGACAATTAAGTGCTGCCCCCTGCTGACAGCAGCAGAGACGCGCAGGAATAAATGAATTAAATATAAATAGATAACTTGGCCTAACAGCTGGTTTTCTTCTAGTAATCAGTGGGCATTGTTACAGAGTGATATTTTCCTGGGGTATAACTTCCTAAGCAGCATTTAGCAGCATCTTCTCTCGTGTTTCCGCTCGCCAGTCTCACCTTCAGGAGGCCCTTCATTTTGTCGTGCAGAGCCGTGAACTCCTCCTGCGACAGCTCCGGGTACAGCTCGCGCTTCAGCAGCTCCTCCGTGATGTCGCTGTTGCTGTGATAAACTATCTGAGCTATTCCGTTCAGCAGACTGCTCAGAGACTTCACCGCGTCTACATCCGCCATGTTTGCTTGCTGTAGCGACAGTCATGTGAAGCGGCCTATCACGTGACGGCTGCCCCCAACACGGCATTATGGGAGTTGTAGTTCAGAGCGAGTTCGTCTGTATTCATCTCGTCGACGTTGCTATAGGAGCTGTTGGATGGATTTGTTTGACATATGGACTCTCTTTGTATTCATTTCGCTTCCATTCTTTGTATATTATTTTTTATTTTCCTACAAAATAAGTTGTATCCACTGAAATTCCTGCAATCGACCCAAAGAGGCGTTTTTGCCCTCAACCCAGCTAAAAAAAAAAATGTGTCAGGATCATTTGGGGCAAAAAAAAATATATATATATATATATATATATATATATATCTACAGTTTTCTACATATATCTTCTACAAATAATTTGCTATAATTTTTTAAAAAGCCACTATTTTATTTCTATTTCTAGTTGGGGTTTTTCTTTAAAAAACAAACAAACAAACAAACAAAAAACCACTTGGCATATGGCCACTCTTTACAGTTTTAATTTTGCTTTCATTTTTTGTATATTCCTTTTGTTTTCCTACAAAATAAGTTGTATCCACTGAAATTTCTGCAATCTTTACAACCCAAGGAGCCAATTTTGCCCTCAATAATTTCCAAGCTGACAAGAAGATATTACTGTTAGTTTTAGTGTCATTATGTTTGGAAAATTCAATGCAATCATTCCATGAAAAAACGGCTAAAACCATAGTATGATAAAGAAAAAAAAATGTATTTGGTACTATTTCTGTATCTAAAAACATCAGCTGTGTTTTATTATTATTATTATTTTCAACCAAGGTTATAGAGAACCATTATGGAACAATTATGTTTCTTGTAAGGTTCATTCCTACGATTTTGTGCCATTTTAGTCCCCATGTCATTATCTGTGTGCATATACTGTGTGCCTGTGTGTGTGCATGTATGTTTGATTTTTATCTATTCATCCAACACAGTGTAATACACCTCATAACTTATTCTTTTGTAACCATACTTTAAATTATGTTTTATTATTGTGATCTTTTTTAAACACCTAGTTCCCGTTTTATTGTGATTTTTGTGTGTTCTGCACATGACATTTATTTCTACAAATGCATCTGGTGTTTTTCACCGAATGACAGAAAATACTTCAGGTTCTGATCATTATATAAATGTGATTATCTAACGGTGTGATGAAAACACTGATATACAGTTAACTTTATAACATTTGTAGGCAACAAAAGGAAATTTTGCTCATCAGTTTCAGAAACATCTCCACAATTACTTTTAACATTGTGTCTCAATTGGAAAAGCAAACTGATTCCATTTATAAATGGGGTGATGTGACATCTCTCCAGCTGCTCCCTCATATGGCCTTATCTTGCAATAATAAAGCATCCTTCAAAAGATTCCTGGAGTCAGACGGTGATCCAGATCAACACCAACATTTAATCAGTTCTTCCTTATGCCAATATTAACATACCCTAAAAAATTTCATTAAAATCCCTTTATAGCCTGAGTTATTTTGTTGACTAAAAGACAGACGAACAGACAGACAAATGCTGGCAATTACAAGACGTTGGTGGAGGTAACAGATGAATTAAGTATCAAAACAAATGGAAAAGTTTTTGTAGGCTACTGCATGTTTATTTTGGTTAAAAATAAGCTTAAATTCATGAAAAAGGCAGAAAAGAATTCATGTTTAATGCTTCAAACACTTAAAAAAAAAAAAGCTTCCCTTTTGAACTGTGACTCATTTGTTACCACAATGAAAATACATCAACTAGGGGGAAAAAAAGATAATGAAAAATCAATAATGCATTTGACAGCCCAGCACTTTTTATTAATTTTGATGTTATGGGTGATCTTTATTAAGCTAGGAACATACAGTCGTCCTCAAAATTATTCATACTCTAAAGAAAATGCTAAAGAAACTAATAATAAACAGAAATTTACAAAATTATAATTTAGAGAAATAAAACATTGATTTTGAATTGTGGATGGAAATAATAATATAAAAAACCAACAAACAAAACTGTCCCAGACACATTAGAGCACCTTTCCCATCAACAATGGAGCAAAACACCTGTCGACAGGTGTAGATGTCTTTCTGAACATTACAGAAAACATCTGATTGCAGTGATTGCCTCAAACAACATTGTAGCTTTGGAGCCCCATCATGCTTGTTTACTTGTTTTATTTTTTGTGTGTTTGCTTTCAATATTTCTTTCAAACCACAATTCAAAATTAATATCATGATTTTCAAAGAATTAATTTATTATAATAACTAATCATTTATTCATTATTACTTGTGTCAATTTCAACTCATTTTAATAACAGCTGATTTTTTGGAGGGTATGAATAATTTTAAGGACGACTGTATATGAGAGTAGCTTTTTTTTCATACCCGTGTGCCTTCTTCAAATTTTGTGACGCAAGTGATCCTTGTGGACAGAAGTGTCACAAGTGACAAAGTGCACAAAAACTGTTATCATACATTAATATTTCTTCAGCTTTCTTTTTGCATAAATTAGTATTATTATGATAGAAAATATTCAACTTTTTGCAGGTTATTTTAATAATCAATAACTAAAATATTTGGTATCTAAGGGGTTAAAAGTTTAAAATAATTAAATGTTTGGTAGTTTTCAGCAGGTATGAAGGTGTTCAAGTAATTTATTTTTTTTTTAAAGTAGAAAAAAATACTGATTTGGCATAATTTTACAGCAGTTTCTGTGTGTGGACACTTTTGGCCACTAGAGACATCAGAGGGAGTTTCTGACACTATATAAAAAATACAAACAGAATCAAATGAATATTGTTGCTAATCTTTGACATTTGCAAGTGTCTTATCACCACTAAAGACCCATACCTGTAATATTCATTGTATGGAAAATAACTTAGTTTTTGTGTTTTTTTGTAATGAATGAGGCAGGAATTCAAAATTTCAAAATACATTTAAAGGGTTAATATCCTAAAATCAATTAATTGTTTGGTATTTTGGGGTAGCACAGAAGTTGTTTAGATAAATTATGACAAAAAAAAAAAGCAGATAAATATGAATGCATGATGATTTCACATCAGATTTTGTGCGTGGACACTTTTGTCCACTAGGATCAGCAGAGGGTGCAAATTTCATTCACCAAGTCTGAAAGACATGAGGGAAAAAGACACTGGATGTCTAAAAAGAATAGTTACTGCAAAAATTCACACCCCTTGCTGAACACAGCTGAAATGATCACAAAGTACAAAAAAGTGACTAAAATGGACAAAAGTGTCCCGAGGAAGGCGTAAAGGTTGAAGTCAGTGAAGTAATTCAGATCCATGACGTTTCACCATGACATGTTTCGGCTAATTCTTGTCGGAGGAAGTCCTACACACTACCCCATGCACAAAAATTTATGCTCAACATAGTAGATACATACGCAGACAAACGGACATTTTCATCCGTCTTCTGCATGCATAATTTTGTGCGTTCTCAGAGGTGTTGTCAGATTTGAGTCAAATCCTGAGTGAGCAAAATAAACATACTCGTGCGCAGAGTAAACTACTGTTGCACATGAATTCATCTACAGCAAGCACAAAAAATGATCACGTGCAACACAGTCTACTCCGCACGGGGATGACCCTGACAGCTGACCCTGCTACGCGCTCGCGGGATCTCATCCGCATCTTCATCATCTTCAACATGCTTCCTCAGCCACAGACGAACAGCGGTGGATTTAGCCGCATATTCACCTGATCAGGTAAGTCTTCCGTTAATCAGGGAATGTCTGGAAAAACCTTTAAGGAGAGACTTTATTTCTGAGTAAACTAGTACCAAAACACGACATTTCCCCCAAAACAGTAGCTACATAGCTCTAGCTAGCTGTCACGCTGCTAAGCTAACATGACGTTCTGGTAGATGTCAGCTAGAAACGTTTCCCGTCTGCTCAGTGGTCGGATGTGCTCTGAGACTTAATGTTAAGGCATTTCCTCTATGAAATTGAAAAGCTATGTGATTTACCGATCCATAATAAACTGTGTATCCGACGTGTTGCCTGTAATGATTAACGGTATCTAATGTTGCTGTTCTTATAAAGGATGTCCCCTGTCACCCGACAGATCCACGTAGTTTGCAGACTGTGTTCCCTGGCTGAGGAAGCTGCTGGCATGTTGAAGAGGATGAAGACAGGGTCAGCGACGCACGGAGTAGGCCGTCTCTCGCGCGTGATGACTTTTTGTGTTTGCTGTAGATGAATTCATGTGCGACAGTAGTTTAATTCTCATAGCTTCTTAAGCTTTCTGAAGGGGGAGTGGATGACCTTTTATGGTGTTACTTTTTTTTCTACACATTAAAATAGCATAAAAGTTGGTCAAGGTGTGTAATTTGGCGTGACTTATGATATCCTAGAAGATGGGGTGTCTAACTCTTTTTCTAAGGTCTCTAACTAAAATCCTCCTCATTTCCTCCTTAGTGCCAATCCGTGCCACATTGACTTGCATTGAAAAGGACCTTTCTAGAATCAAATGTTATTTCAGAATAAATTTTTTGGATAACATTTTTCTCCTCACACACTTGCTCCACACTTCAATGATGTAGTTTAAACTGTTTTCCATGACATAAGACCATTTATTCAAAAGGGGCCCTGCTTTTTATCTAAGTGATGAAACCAGAGACTTCAATGTTATTTCAGCCAATCGGAGTCCTTCAAAAACTAAAAATGCTTAACACATCCAATGAAGTAAAAAAATATTTTTTCTTCTTTCATGTGAGGTTTTTTGGGCGTGAAAGGGTCTCAAATTTGTAATTTTGGTGTTTGTGGTTTTTTTTTCAAGCATTTTGATCAGTCAGATCACATGCTAATTATTTAGGTCAGTCTTTTGCAGGGAATTTAGTTCCCTCTCTGTAATGCTGCCATTCCAGTTCGAACTGGAATGTTTCCCACATTTTTTTGCATTTTATCTTGAAACAACTTCTCATTGAGCTTTTTAAATTGTGGTTGCTATAATCTATGCTTTGGTCTGCTCTGTATACCCAATAATGGCCTGCCACCTACAGGCTAGTTTTTAAAAAAAAATTTTTTAACTTATTTTAACCCACTTTTCAGTTTTAGGCAGTGGGAACATTGTGTGTACAAACTGGAACTTAAAGGGTTACAATTTTGAAACTCATTGATTTTTTGGTATTGATGGTTAGGCCAGAAGTTAGTGATGACAGCCATGAAAAAAAAATGCAACTTTTAATTTTTAGATAATATTTACAAGCCATTGGCCAGTCCGTGCCCGTAAGAAGGTAACGTAACTTAAAAAACAAACAAACAAAAAAAAAACCACTGTAGCACAAAAAGTAGAGATGCATCAAAAAACATTTTTATACCTTTTTTTTAAATACTCCAGGGCTCTGATAATCCTGCACACAAAAAAGTAATTTTCCTTTAATCACTTTTATTTTAACTCCATTTTCAGTTTTTGGAAGTTGGAGCACCATGTATGCGAAATGGAATTTAAAGGGTTAACATTTTAAAACTCATTGACTTTTTGCTGTTGATGGTTAGGCCAGAAGTCTTTGATGACAGCCATGAAAGAAAATGGCAACTTTTCATTTTTAGATAATATTTACAGGCCATTAACTGACATTGGCCAGAATGTGGCCTTAAGAAGCTGAACGCAACTTTTTCTGATGGAGCTATGAGGGCGAGTGTGTTTATTTTGCTCACTCGCGATGTGAGACAAATGATTGCAATACTGTCGATCCATCACTCAACGCAGAAAACAGAGCAATACCAGTGGAAACCGCGGGGTCAGTGTTGAGCTGTAAAGCCAACATGCGACCAGCGAAAGTAAAAAACAGAGAAGAGGAAGACAAATAATTGGGAAAAAGGAGAAGACAATTGCATCCTGTTCTTAATTATACCCTCCACCTCCAACCAAAGGGGCCCCCACAGCAGTAAGTGTGACCTCATTGGGAGTGACACTATAGTGCAGGGTTATCCAATCAAGTTCTACGAGGGCCGCAATCAAAGACTGTACATAGCAAGGTTATAATAGTTTTGGATTTTTCATTCGTTTCAGTTTTTATTTAGTTTTGACTTTTTGTTTTTTTAATTCAGTTAGTTTTAGTTAGTTTTTTGAGCAGGTTTGCTAGTTTTTATTAGTTTTTAATTTGTGGAAAATGCTTAGTTTCAGTTTAGTTTTTATTAGTTTCAATGTTAGTTTTAGTTTTGGGGGATTTTTTTTCGTAAATTATATTAATATATATTATTTGTCTGGCGTGACATTCAAAATCATCAGAAAGTCAAGTAATAGATTAAATAGAAATAGATTTCATATCAACCCAAAAAGCTTATGTATTAACAAAAAATAAAACTAAGGATGATTTTGCAATAATTTTAGTTAGTTTTTTAAAGGCACAATACAGTTTCAATTAGTTATCGTTTTTTGAAAAACTGTCATTTTTATTTCAGTTAACGAAAATGTTTTTTCAATTTTAGTTTTAGTTTTTTCATTAGTTTTAGTTAACTAGAACAACCTTGGTACATGTATGGACGTAGTATCCGGTCTCATCTAAATAGAGAAAAGTGAAGCCAGGTGGGCGTTTCCCACCGTCACCATCTTGCTGTGTCGCGTGCGACTCCCGGGAAATACTAAAATGGGCAAAACGCGGACTTTGGGGCAAATGATTGACAGCTGACATACTCTGGGCTAAATGCTAACTGAGCTAACTCGAAGCAAACAGGAGCTAACAAAGATTAGCCTCTGAGCAGCAGGATAATGGTGAGACATGTTTGGACTTGCTGTTAGCTGACTAAAAACCGCCGTTGTGCTGCTCTGCTGCTGACAGAGACCTTACTGAGAGCTAACAAGGAGCTAACTGTTAGCCACGGGTCGGCAGGCCGACATCCGGTCTGCTGCATGTCAACCAAAAGGACATGCCCTTAATTATGTGTAATTTCAAGATTAAATAACATCTAAACGGATGAGTTATGCAAAAAATTCACCCCCCTCACAGGTGACATGAAGGAAAACTTGACCTTTTAAACCTAAAATGATTTTTTTGAACCAGGCTGTAAACATGTTTATTCCTGCTGTGAAGTTGCTCTTTTATATCATGGGAGTCTGTGGGGATTTGCAATGTTTTGGAGTCCCTAGCGGATGAAGGGAGAACTACAAATATTGATTCTTCCGGGTAGCTTCATAGTTGGCCACCGGGAGTTGCCGCTTGGCAGCAATCCTGCAGGTTTTCAGAGTGTCCCTTTTCAAACACACTGACTTAAAGTAAGGAGTCATAGTTTTGAACATCATGGGCTGTTGGATCAGTTTAATTCAAGTCAGGTGTGTTTGAGCAGGGACACTTGGAAAACCTACAGGATTGTGGCCCTCGTCGCGGATTGGGGAACCCTGGTTTAACCAGGTAAGTACCTGGCTAAGCCACCTTCCTAACGTCTTCCTCTTTTCCTCAACTTCCCACCTTTTCCTTGTCTTTTATTGATCTTGGCACCTTTTTCTCGTCTACTTATTCTCAACTTGCCATCTTTCCAACGTCTTCCTCTTTTCATCATCTTGCCACCTTTTCCTTGTCTTTTCTTCATCTTGGCACCTTTTTCTCGTCTACTTATTCTCCTCAACTTGCCTTCTTTCCAACGTCTTCCTCTTTTCGTCATCTTGCCACCTTTTCCTCGACTTTTCTTGATCTTGTCACCTTTTCCACGTCTTCCTCTTCTCCTCCACATGCCACCATTACCTGGTCTACCGCCCCTCCTCATCTTTCCTGGTCCTTCATTAGTGCCCATTCCAGTGTCTATCTCATTGCCTACATAAGATCCTTGCTCAGTACCTACATCAGAGCTTTCACCAGGGCCTATATCAGTACCTTCCATAGTACCTCCATCAGTACCCACATCAGAGCCTTCATCAGGGTTTTTATTTTTACCTTCATTGATGTCCTTATCTTTACTAGTAGTAGAGTCTTCTGTACCCATTAGTTGGACGTTACCCTGACTACTGTTCAATAAGGCTTTCTTGTTCTTGAAAAAGCTTAACAGTGCGTTTGAGTTTGCTGCTGCAACCATCCCTGTGCCTCGATGCACTTGACCCTCTGAAACTGGTTTCTTCATTTTATCTGCCGAGTCAATTTGAAGAATTCCCTCAAGATCTTTAGGGCCGTTGTCTTCTGGGCTTTTCACAGCCAGATTGGAGCTGTTATCCTGTGTATACCTGTCAAAGGAAAACATTACATATTAACCATCATTTTTTGGATTCCCATGAAACTATGATGGATTCTTAAGCTACACATAACCGGTATAAAGAGCCAGCAGTGATGGCGTCAGGAGGAGTCCACTCTTTGTCTGCCACTAAGAGTGTACTCACACTAGGACAGTCTGGGCAATTTTCACATACTATGCATTCAGTTTCTCATTTTGATGCAGTACACTCAAAATTTTGAGTATTGAGTAAGGAAGTAAGCAATTTGGGACACAGCATAAGTTTTCTTTCAGTCCATCAGAGCCAACCAGACGTGAGTGAGTCATCCCAATCAACACCAAGTCCTCTGACAAGGACTGATTCCCTCTCTGTGCTACTGAATATAATTGGTGTTACAAAAGATTGGTGATAGTGAAATAATCTTTGTTTTTTATTAGTCACTAATGTAGGCTCAACGCTTACACTGCCCATCTCGTTTAGTTTAACATTTGTCAGAACTTTAGCCAGGTACAGGTCCAATGGGACGTGATGACTGACATTCAAGAAAGCTTCTTTTTATCTGTAGTTGATTATATGAGGCTGATGTCAGGAAGGAACTTAGGAACATGACAATCCCTCCCCTGGTTCCTACAAAGTATGTTTGGTGATGAAGTCTTTTGTCAGGATGATAATGCATCTTATCAGAGTAAATTGTGTTTGTTTGCTTCAGAAATGACACATCAACTCAGTCACATGACTAGCAAACAGCTGACCTAGAGTTTATAGTGGATATTCTAAAACAATACAATAAAAGATCCAATACAAGGCTCTTGCAAAGCTAATCTCTCAGAAAAGTTGATATTTGTAGATGAATAAATTGTATAATTCAGTCTTTTTGTTCTCTATTTAATTTTTTTTTTTTTAAAAAAGAACAACAACAAAATAAAAACATTACAACAACTTTTCTATGCTTTATGTGGGAACCTCTGATTTCCATTCAAACAGGACAGCAAGATGTTGGGTACAACAACAACTCTGTCTGCAGTAGGCAGAGTAAACGAGTACCTGAAAAAAGAGGAATATAAAGCAACAGTTTTCTAAGACTTACTTATTCTTGATGCTTTCTGTGGTACTTGCGAGCCAGTCCTGGTCTACAGACAAACTGTTGTGAGCAGGCAGGAAAAGGGCAGCCACCAAAGTGAGCCAACACAGGCCAGCCATCTGTGCAGATCAGGTTTAACAGTGCTGGTTTTAACAGTGTCATACACGACATCACCAAGAATAACAAATATAAAAACACAAAACATCTTCCTAAACACTTCGCTCAGTTACAGTGAATATATACTCTATTAGATGATGAAAAGTTTACTCACCTTCCATCTGTTGCCAGCTGAATGTTGGCTTTGTCACCTTTCAGAAACAACACAATTAAATCTTAAAGTTTGTAGTTATACAAATATTTGAATCTCATGTGGAACCTCCAGAACTGCAGAACCACCTGCTCTAAACACACCTGAATCAAATTAAATAGATTCAGTAGCCAATCAAGCTCTGCACAATGACTCCTTAAGGATAACTTTCTTTTTTTGTTCAACCTGGACCTTATTTCTAGGAGTATACACGTGCATTTACTCACTGGTAAAATTTCTGCACCACTTTGAGTCCTTCGGGAGATATTACGTTGAGTCGTCCTTCTGTGTACATCCAGTATAATGGTGGAGACGGGGCGGCCTCTGTAGAAGACATTATCTGCAGTAAAGCTACTTGGTTTTTGCCAACACTTTAAGAAGAATGAACGAACGAGTACTATTGTCCTGTGAGTCCAGATTTAGCTTTCTGTTAGTTATCAGGGTGTTCTACACACTTTTCACGATGCGCGCTTCCGTAGTACAGCTGAAAAGAGCAGCTCGCTACCCAGACAACAACAACACAATTAACGAAACTCTGAACTCACAGGACAATAGTACTCATTCGTTCGTTCATTCTACTTAAAGGAATGAAAAAAATCAAGCAGTTTCTGCTGCAGATAATGTCATATAGAGAGGCTGCCCCGTCTCTGCCATAGACGTATGCCGAAGGGCGACTCAATGTAATATCTTCCAAAGGACTCAAAATGATGCAGAAATTTTACTGGAGAGTAAATACACATATAAACTCCTAGAAATAAGGTCCACACTGAAAAAACGGAATCAGAGCAGTTGTTGACTTTACTTAAAAAATTCATGTTCAGTTAACATGATTTTGTCTCATATTATTCAAACATAATTTGTTTGTGTTGCATGAACACAATATATTTAAGTAACATGAACAACAAGCTATGATTAACTTAATTTTTTTAAGTTGAAGTAACATATTATAATTATGTGCAAATCCTTGACATGAACCATTTCTTTCAGTGCAGGTTGAAAAAAAAGAGTTAACCTTTAACTTGAGTTGGAGCACGGAGACATGGAAAACCTGCTGGATTTGAGCCTTCATGGGACTGGATTATCCCCGACTTAAGGAGTTCTAGTTGATATTCATTTTAGGTACATACCCAGCCATCACCGCGTCTCAAGACGTCTTAAGATGTCTAGATAAGCAGAATCAAGACATCTCAAGACATTTCTGCACATCAAGATGTCTTAAGACATCTTAAGACAAAAATCTGAAGACATGCACTCATGTCTTAAGACATGCAAGGGCAGAACATGGGATGCTGTCAGACATAATTTTGTGTCTTGAAGACATTGAGTGTCTTGAGACGTCTTAAGACAGAATTTTGTCTTGAAGACATTGAGTGTCTTGAGACATCTTAAGACAGAATTTTGTGTCTTGAAGACATTGAGTGTCTTGAGACGTCTTAAGACATCTTGAGACGTCTTCGTATTTTCAAGACATCTTGAGATGTCCTAAGACATCTTGAGACATCTTGAGACATCTTAAGACGTCTTCGTATTTCCAAGACATCTTAAGACCCATGTCTATAGACGCATCTTATAGACGTCTCAAGACGTCTCAACAGAAGTGTCTTAAGACACATCTTAAGACATCTTGAGACGCGGTGATGGCTGGGTATGTAGCGCAAGGATCTCTGGTGTCCATGATCGTATATGGGCCAGTTTTTGTCCCAGCCCGTCCCTGATATCCAAAACTATATGATAAGTTGATGACAGAAAGATACAGTCTTTATTTAGCTGAAGATTTTTTTCATACAGAAGTCTAAAATCATTCAAAACACTGCAGGTCTGCATATCATAATTGTTTTCACTGTCTTCTACAATTATATTTTCCAATCAATGAGTCAAGGGAAATTACCAGAAACTAATTCTTAGCGTTGGCAGTAAAATATTTCTGTATTCAAACATACCTTAAAGAAGGAAGACGTTGTCAGCTCTGCCTATCTCGTTCTTGTCTATCAGAGCTGCTCTAATAACAATTCAGGGAGGGTGGTGTTTTATAGGGACTGAATACGTCACAGTAGCACCGTATGCAAATGTAAACACGCCTCTGAAACACATTCTTATCATCTCTGCCGTCCTGCTACCCTCTCCACTCAGAATAGAAAGAAAAATAGAAAGAAAAATATAGTTTTCAAGTCTACATCCTGCTATGTTTTCAGATCTGCCAGTACAGGTGTTTTCACCAATAGGCTCATCTACCTGTGGCAGGAACTGATAAATCCAGCTGGTTCAGTGATTGGTTGGAAAAACTGTCAGACAATATTTCTACTGTCTACTTCTAGTGTCTTTGACACTTCTGCATATGATAGTCTAACTATATTGTTTCCTGCCAGTCAGGTAACTTCTGACCAACTGGTGTGCCAACCCTTGGATGTTATATTTTTAACAGTTTTTTAAAGCAGTATAGTATGATCCATAGCAGGGGTAAAGTCCAGTTCTTGAGAGCTACTATCCTGCATATTTTGGTTGCATCCCTTCTCCAGCACACCTAAATCAAAAGAAGGCTGGTTAACAGGCCACTGCAGAGCTGAATGACATGTACATGAGGTAATTGGGGAGTGGGTAGCCTAGAGGTAGTGTCGTGGTAGCCTGGTCCACCAGCCTGACCAACACCAGGCATGAGATACACAGCAGGTCAGTCTGGTTCCTCCGCTGGAGGCTGATTTCCAATGCGAGACGAGAGGCGGGACTAACAGGAAGACAATGAACCGGAGAGAACCAATCAGAGAAACACGGAAGTGTCTGTAGCTGGCGGCCTTCAGCGTAGTTCGGCACGCTGTTGCTCTGTTGCTATGGCGACGCCGAAAGTCAGCGTTTACACGTTGTTTTTCCCTCTCTTTTTTATGTAATTTTGTGTGTAGATTAACATAGAATGTTTGGTTTTATTATTATAAATACTCTGTTACATGTCAGCATTGTTTATTGCTGAACTACTAATATGAGAAAGCGTTTGTGTCGCACGTCATGTGACTATGACCCGGAAGCTGTTAGCTACGCAACAAAACAGAGCAGAAACAGTGGTGGAGACGTCGGAGGAGTTTTACGTTCATCTGTTAATAATTCTACTGCTGCGCTGTGATTGGTCCGGTCAATTTTTTACTGGAGTGGAAATCACTCGGGGCCATCGATAAGAAATGGATCAATTTCCCGGAATCGAACCCCGCTTTGAGACCCGGTTCCCGTTATCGATGCCTTTACGTGATTTCCGCAATTTCTGTCGGCGAATTCGCAAAGACAAGATGGAGCGGAAGAAGCGGTGGAGGGCATGGCTTCACTTCTCAAAAAAAGATGAAGAAAAAGGCTGTAAGCAACCACTGTGATGCTGTGCTCTCCTGTAAGGGAGGCAATACAACCAACATGTTCAAACATTTAGATGCAGTTCACAACCTCAATGTGCGAGACGCCTGTCGTGTCTTCGAGACGTGGAAACAAGGTGAGCGACAGTCAAAACGTCCCCGTTCAGCTTCCAGCAGTGTCACAGCTCGTACAGGATCAGGCGACATGCTTTCATTTTCAGGTTGGTTAGTTACTTAATAGCTATTGTTTGCCGAATGACTTCCATAGCATTTTCATCAGGTACAGCAGGTAGCTCTATTTAACTTGGCTAACGAGCTTATCCGTAGTTATCTACGGTACTCCATTAACGTAAGCCTTTTTATTCGTGTCGGATAACGTAGCGTTGTACACCACTCCAGATTGTGTTGGTCTGTCTAGAAGCAGTAGCTAACGTTATTGATGTAAGTTAACGTTGGTGCTTAAAGATGCAAAATGAAGTAAGAACGATGCTGTTTCAGATGATGACGGCAGCAGCCAGAGTGACAAAGGCAGCGGCAGCAGAGCTGGCTCTGCGCCTAACCCTTTCTCCATAGCAAAGTTCAACGCTGAGCGCAGCAAAATGAGTGAGGATGAGACAAACATCACTCGCCTCCTAACGCGAATGATGGTTAAATGTCTTCTCCCTTTCAGTTTGGTAAACACAGACGAATACAAGTAGGTTAATTTGCATTTTTCTGACATTAAATGTCACTATCAGGCTTCATGAACTTCAGGTTAAGTTATTTGGATTGAATGCTTAACAGTCGTCCTCAAAATTATTCATACTTTCCACTTAAAGAAAAGGCTAAGTGAACAATAGTAATTCAAATAACAAGGAAATAAATAAACTAGTAATAAATAACAATTTACAAAATTGTAATTTAGTGAAACAAAATATTGCTTAGGAACTGTGGTTGAAAATAATGATGATGATGATGATAAAGAAACAAAACTGTCCAGGACACATTAAAGCACCTTTCCTGTGAAATTTGGACTAAAATACCTGTCAACAGGTGTATAAGTCTTCTTTAACATTAGAGACAACACCTGATTGCAATGATTGTCTCAGAATGATGCTCAATAAAATTTTAGCTTCAGAGCCCCATCATGCTTGTTTGCTTTATTTATATATATATATATATATATATATATATATATTTCTGTTGAACCACAATTTAAAATCAATGTCAGGATTTTCATGGAATTTTTATTTGTTATTACTTTTTTCAGTTTTAAGTTACTTTACTGACAGCTGATTTTTTTTTTTTCTTTTTCAATTGGACGGTATTTATCATTTTGAGGATGACATTCAGAGGAGCAGACTTGATCCAGAGAAGGCAGACATGCTAATTTTCTTGAAAAAAAATTGTTGATTTTCTTGTAAATTTTTCAGAGTTCAGAGGTCATTCTTGTGTGGGAAGGGGTGAAACACACATGAAACACCACATCAGAGTTCAGTGGCTGCACTTATTTCCAGATAAAGCTTCTTTTTGTTCTAGATGTTTCTGTTAGTTTCCCCCTGTTTTTCTGTGACATTGAGTATCTGCTGATACTCAAATGTAGAGCACATTGAATAAAAGTAAGCTTTTGTTACAAGCTATACATTGTTTCTTTTCATATACAACAAAGTATCAGACATTGATAAGAAAATCGATAAGGAATCGAATCGATAAGCTGCATCAATAATGGCATTGACATCGATAATTTCTTATCAATTATCATCCCTATCCCTGGGTGCTTTAAGTAGCAGCCCACTGCTCTCTGGTACTACTGTACAGAAATGGGTAAAATGCCGAGCCCTAATTTCCCCTCCGGGATCTAAACAGTATAAAAAAAAAAAAAAAAAAAAAAAAATTAGCCACTTAATTACGGTGTGTTGGGGAGGGTATGTTCTAAAAATTGCAGGATGGTGGCTCTCAAGGACCAGTCTTGGGCACTCCTGCTCTAGAGTCAGACACTTTTATTTAAAAAAAAAAAAGATGCTTACACAAAAATGCTTTCTTAGCTGTTAGCTCCTCTGTTAGTCAATCAGGGCCATTGATGTTTGGTCAGAAATCCAGACTATCAAAGAAAATGTTTAATACATTAGGCATATAAGGAAATATTGATATTCTCAAATATCACGCTTTTGAAAAAAATCTATATTAAAAAGCGCTGTATCAACATGTTAAACGAAGTCTTGTGAGATGTCAGTCCGTTTTAAAATCTCGAGACTTCGTTCCATTAAAGTCTTGCGAGATCTTGTTGAAGTGGTCCAGTATGTAGAACAGTCACGAGGCCCGTTCGGATTGACTGTGTCTGTCCACAGTCAGACTTCATGGTGAAACAAGAACTTCATGAGTTGTCAGGGGAAAACTATAAAATCGGCTTAACCAAGGAAAGGTTTGTAAATACAAAGATGTGTACGAATGTTTTGAATGCTCTTAAATGATTCTATTATCTTGGGTAGTTTTCTCAGTTTTGTGGTAAAAAGCAGGCATTATGCTGCAACTACTCAATATTCTCTGGATCACTAAAGAAAAATTTTTTAAAAAGAAATTTAGAAACAGTTTTCTTAAGATGTGTTTGATTAAGTATTTAAATTCCTTACAACATACCAAAGACTTCTTCATTTGACAATACAGTGGGACAACAAAGATGCCAAAATGCAAAATGACAGTGTAGTTTCCACATTTCTGTAGTTCGAGAACTCACTATTCTGTGGGTCGTGAAAGACGAGCCAAAACGCTGGTACTATGGGGCTCAATGGCTGGCAGCTAAAAATACAACGCTAACAATAGTTCAGTTCTTTGTGTACATTTCAGGCTTGAGGAGAGATTGTTTTAACAAAGACAGCTCAGACAGGCTGTCATCAGAAAGATAAACCCTTAAAGATGTTCGCTAAATGTGTGGAAGCACACAAATGATACATTACATGTTGTAAAGGAAAGATTAAGATAGAGCCAGCATCAGAGTGACTCTTAGGATATGATAAGATTATAGCTGCAGTCCACACCTACCCTTTCTTTTTCTTCTTCTATTTTTTTGTAGTTGGACATTTTACTAACATACAGACAGAAACATAACAGAAGATTACCGTAGGCCATAAAAATAATTTAGAAATTCACAGTGACCGGCTTACCAATTCACATGAAACCTATTTGGAGCAACATTTGACAAACTCATTACAAAGTCTTTCAGTAGAATGTAAGTATTTTTGAGGCTGCATGATACTGACATATTTTTCAGATGAGTGGATTGTAGAAAGATTTGAAATGAAATGAATGAAAATGAAATGAAAAATACTTTATTCATCCCAGAAGGGGAAATCAGTTTTTTAAAAGCCCACTCTTTTTTCTTTTTTTTTTAATAAACAAAAAAGTCAGTCAGTCTTGTTCTTTAGGGTGATGCTGCTGGCAGGAATGAATTTCTGTATCTCTCCGTCCTACAGTGAAACATATATTTGAAACATATATTAGGTACATTGAAGGAATAGTACACCCACAGAATGATGTAACTTTATTTTCCACTTCCCCTCATGGTGAGCAAGACTCTGGAGCACTTTTTTAATATCTCTTAATATATAGTCTTAATATATATATCTTAATAAAAGTTGGAAGTACACCTGAAAAACATAATAAAACATGATTTAAAAGTGGCTGAATAGTTTGAATCATTATCTCCAGAACAAAGACATGTAATATTTCTTATAAGGGAATGTATTTGATCCAAAGCGTTTATCAAAAACATTATAGTTTTGTATTTCCATTACTTTTTATATCTATCATTTTTTGTTGTTTATTTTCTTCATTTATTTTTTAATAGTTTCAGTGTTGGTTTCATTTTAGGGATGTGTCTTTGGCTGAAGATTTCAGAAGTTCAGAATAGGCATTACTAATACAACACTCTGTGAGACATTGTCACAGTCATTTAAACTCAATAAACACACACGCACACACACACACAGGCACACACACACACGCACACGCCCACACACACACACATCCAGGTCCCCTGTTGGCAAAAGTTTAAAAAATTCTCCAGATGGTTTATAACATGTTTTTGACATGATTTAAAGCATGTCCAAGAGGGGACCTAAAAAATGTCCCCTGTTGGTGAATGTGTAACGACACAACAGTGTCACACTTGGATAGGTACAAAAGTGCACGTACACACACACAGACACCAGTTTCTCCTGATACTTGTGTTGACAAAATCTAAAACTGAAGTAATGTTTTCTTTTGAGTCAATTTTGCAAGTAAGTTATAATTTTTTTCCGACAGTTTAGTTTTTATTAGGATTTTAGCTGAATTAAATGTTTCTTTAAACCTGGTTCCATTTAGAGGTAAAATCCACCAAAAATATTAGGGTAAAATAAATCTCTGTAAATTTATTTCACTAAAAGTGAACATACCTCTGTACAAATCCACCACAGCTGTAAGCTTGTCAAACTCAGAGAAAAGCTTTAAGATGCGTGTCTTCCGGTTTTGGTTGACATTGGTTCCAGTGCTGGCAGATTTTGCCATTTCCTGTTGCAGTACGCTGATCCTGGCCCTCTCATCAGACGTAACTGCATGCTTATCAAGGACATGGTTCAGGAGTCTTCTGTATTACAAAATAAATAAATCACACAGACATAAGATTAAGGAGAGACAACAGACATTGCTATATATTCCATCAATTGTTTCATGAGATTTAACAAATTTGGCCAAGTACACATTTATAAAAACAGAATACTAATGCTGATTTACCTGTGTTTGTGTTGATCAGCTGCAGACTGGAGGCTGGAATAGTGCACAATCAGGGGATCGATCAGGTCTCGTAGTCTGTTGCACACATCCAGCATTTGCAGCAACCTACCACTGATGGGACGCATTAGGTTCTTCTTGTTCTCAATGTGTAGCAAGAACTGGAACTGTCCAAACACTTTCAATGTCGTAATACACATCGGTGCAAAATTCCTCCACATATTCCTTGAATGGACTCAACAGGGCCTTTGCAGCATTTGACATCATGTGGACAGTGTCTCCACTGATGTCCAGAAAAGACGGGTTTTCTTGTCTTGTTTGAGTCTCCACTCCAGACCTTTTCCCTCTCATAACATTGCAATTATCCAACAGAATAGACACAACCTGATCCCACTTTAAACCTTTAGACTGGAGAATATCTGTCATTGTGGTTGTGGCATCTGCAATGTTAGCCTTTGTTGGGTCCATACTTCATTCATATCTTCATCGAAGTATCTGACTAACACATTAAAGGTGGATTTATAGTCGTGCGTTGTCTGCGTCTTTGTAACCGGCATAGCCTCTGCATAGGGTCTGCATAGGGTCTGCGTCGGTCCGCGGAGGCTGGACGTGCACCGCTCTGGACCCGACGTGCATCCTGGCTACACGAACGCAGAGACGTGGAAGTACTGTCATGTGATTGGCCACAATGCGATTACATGTTTCCGGATTTCCGGAGGTTCATGCTGAATTTGCGCCATTCTGGCATTTTTAAAATCCACAAACAATGGATCAAATAGACCAGAGACTGATCGAGGAGATTAGAAAATACGAACTTTATGATGCCTCATCCAGGCACTTTCCAAGAGGAAATGCCCCCAGAAGTTAAGTAAACCATCAAAGAAGACTGCCTTGTGGAGTTTAAAAGACGATACCAACTGCACTGCCGCCTTCAGAGTGAAAAGGGTACTGCAACATGTCGCCGGTACCCTACACACAAGTGCGAGAGCATATCCCATCCACATTAGCTACGCTGGCCCGACATGCTGCAGAGAATGCACCACTATAAATCCAGCTTAAAGGAATAGTACACCCACAGAATGATGTGATGTAACTTTATTTTCCACTTACCCTCATGGTGAGCAAGACTCTGGAGCACTTTTTTAATATCTCAAATGCAGCCGGCGATCAGGAAGGCTTCTCGTTTCCCCCCAACTTTCATATAATGGAGTTCGCCAGGGTCCGAGCCAAAAAGGTCCATAAAAGTCCACAAAAACTTGTCAATATTCCTCCAAACTGCTTGTCCAATGTAATCCAAGTGTCCTGAGTGTGAAGCGTCCAGAATTTACTGGAAACGACGTAATTTACAATTTTTTTAGAGCCTAAACAGGAGAACATCTTACTTTCACGAAGCGCGCATATGCGAGTTCACAAAACTACAGAAGCCTCGGCAGATTAGATCGCACTTTTCTTTCTCTCTTTGTTTTAAATCAATAGCAACCCCTCATGTGTTTGTCTGTATCTTGTTCACTTTTAGCACAATGTAAACAGCAAATTTCTTCTTCTACACTTGCATTATCAGCAGAGTAGGCTCTGACTGCCGAGGCTTCTGTAGTTTTGTGAACTCTCATGGACGTGCTTCGCGAAAGTAAGACGTAGTACTGTTTAGGCTCTAAAAATCTACTAAATCATGTTGTTTTGAGTAAATTCTGGATGTTGCCCACTCAGGACACTTGGATTACATTGGATAAACAGTATGGAGGAATATTGACAAGTTTTTGTGGACTTTATTGGGCCTTTTTGGTTCAGTCACTGGTGAACTCCATTATATGAAGGTTGGGGGGAAAATGAAAACCTGTCTGATCTCCGGCTGCATTTGAGATATTAAAAAAGTGCTCCAGGAGGAGAAGATGAGGGACCATCATTCTGTGGGTATACTATTCCTTTAATGTTTCTGTCATCGATCAAAGGAGGGAAGGGAGGACTCAAATGGAGGTTGAGGCAGGAGGCGGGCAGGTACAGGAACCAAAGACTTTATTTAAAAACTACAAGGAGACTCAAGAGACACCAGGGAAGCAATGAGGGAACATGGGGAGGTAATGACAATAAACAAACTGGTCAAGACCAGAAAACCGGGAATATACTGTAAGTACACAGAGGGACTAACGAACAATGAGGAACAGGTGGAGCAGATTACAAATGAAAACCAGGTGAGATGGGAAACAAGAAGTAAACCAGACAGAAGGAGAAACTATAAAATAAAACAGGAAACATGACGAGCAAGGAAACTACTTGGAAAACTAAAGAAAAACCCATGAATCATGACAGTTTCTCTGCATTCTACAGGTGATATCACAACTTTTCTTTACTCAGGACAAAATTTAACACAGGTAATTAAAACGGTGGAAAAAGTAGTATTAAAGAGTTAGTTTGATTCAAATAAATCACTGAATTTTAGTAAAACCCACTTCATGAATGAAGTCTGGGGAAGTCATTTTCTGTAAAAGAAAAAAGGTATTGGTGCCATCAGTAAACCATGAAAAGTAGGGATGCACGATATTGGAATTTTGGCCGGTATCTGATATGCCAATATTTTAAAACTCATGTGGTTGATAACCGATATAGATACCGATATTAAAGCAGAAAAAAATAAACAGCCATTCCAATGGGGGATCCGTTTCCGACACTGAAAAACAGGGGTGGGAAAAAAATAGATACACTGAAAAATCGCAATATTTTCATATGCCAATATTGAATTGATATGTAAAAACGTGGTATCGACCTATTTTACTTACAAAATCTCGCAAGATTTCATTGTTCTGTTACAAAATCTCATATTTCATGAACTCTCATGAAATAACAAAATGATAAAATATTGCAAGATTTCGTTAGTAAAATAGATCGATACCAGGCTTTTAAACGTCAATATGATATCAGCATATGAAAATATCGTAACATTTTCATGAATTCTCGCGAAATATAACGAAACGATGAAATATTGCAAGATTTTATTAGTGAAATAGACCAATTAGTTTTTATATCAGCATATGAAAACATCGCAATATTTTAGTGTATCAATACTTTTTACACCCTAGTCTTTAGAAGTTTTAAAGTCTGTAAAAAAATGTCTTGAAGAAGAAGGTTTTTTAAGACTGTTACGCCCCTATATGGTCTAGGGGGAAAAGGGGAGGTAACATTAAACACAGAGACCAAAGAAGTAAAAATGTAAGTAAGGTTTATTCACAACCTTTGACACATGTAGCAAAACAATAGAACCAAGGTAAGGGCCAGACCCAGTCCTGCCCTGATAAAGAACAAAACAAGTAAACCAGGAACCAAGGAAGAGGAGGGAATAACAGCCTCCTTAAGGAGAAAACCAGTCTCTAAGAACAAGAATCAACTATAAAGAAAACATAACAAAAGGTACTGTCCTGTGACAGGCTACTAAGTACAAATATGAAACAACCAACAAAAACCAAAGTCCACTGACTACGACACAAATGAGTCTGTTTCCTGCCACCAGTGAGGGAAACAGAAACACTTAAACCAAGTGCACACTGCACAGACAAAAGGCCTCAGTCACCTACAGTGACTGAGTGGCAAGCTGTGGCACACAGAAACCACCAAAGCACAGCTGCCCTGAATGAAGGGTGATGGCAGCTTTTAAGGCTGAGTCCAGGAGGAGGCGGCAGAGCACCAGCCAATGGAGAGCGGGCAGAAGAGCAGGGGACCAATCCTAGGGGTGTACTAGCACATCCAGAAGTGAATACAGCTCAACCAGGGCTGGCCAATCACCTGTAAGGACTCACACAGTCAAATTAACATAAGGCACCCAGGCCACCAGGCCAAGGGCCGTATCATAGACTTTACAGAAAGATTGAATCTTATGAAGCAGTTGCTGGTGGATGTGAAACAGACGTGGGCGTCACATTTTTGGCCCTTGGCTTCAGATGTACCTTTGCATCCTCGTACCTTTCTTTTCGTCCATGACCATCCAGTGGGCTGTGGCATCCAGACCCACATCAGGGACCGGAATAGGTGTAGTGAGTCCTGGAGAGGACTCACTACACCTATAACACTACACCAGCCAGTCCTCTATAAATGCATATAGTGGGACTTCTAAAGCCAAGTGTCAAAGATGTGACGCCCACCTCTGTTTCACATCCACCAGCAACTGCTTCATGAGGTTCCATACAGGGGGAGGGGGGGGGCAACTTCGGTCCTCAAAGGCCAGCATCCTGCAGATATCAGGAGGACGGACGGACGGACAGATTTTCTGATTGATATATTATAAGGACCCCCCCAAGCTCCCAAAACTAGGGTGGAATATATAGAGGGCTACTGGCCTATTCTGTGGGTTAAATATGTAGTTATTTGTAGTCATGTTTCACGCAGTTAAACAAATTATCAGGCGACAGAGAAATACATCGTTACTAATCAGCCAAGTAGAGCCTTCATCAGCATCACTCAGACAACTCATTTTACTGTTGTCCCTGCAGAGCAGTATTATTCTAAGGATCTCAGCAGGACTCTGAACAAACCTAAGATGAAGTCTCAAGACAGTTTAGCATCATTTGTTGTAAGAGATAATAAAGTTTAAGACAAATATGTATAAGGTCTCAAATTTCCTGATAGCCACCACAGATATCTCACGTCTATACAATGCAAATTATGTGAAATTAATCGGTCAAATTCAAAAAGATTTAGATAGATGGGCAATATTGCCTCTCTCCCTTTTTGGAATGAACATTTTACCTAGACTATATTTGTTTTCATCTCTCCCTATTTGGATTCCAGCAACCAAATTTAAGAAGATGCAAACAATTATTTCTACATATATCTGGCAAAAAAAAAAAGGAGGCAGAATCAAATTTGCATTGCTTTCCAATCGTAAAGCTCGTGGTAGTCTTAACGAACCTGAAACTATATTATTGGGCAGCACAACTACACGGAACAGTGGATATTACAGAATGAAGAAACTACATGGTTGACACTGGAGCAAAGTCTCATTGCAGACGCTCGCATTCTGCTTTAATGAGATATGGAACAAGTGCAAAATCACGAATATTTGGATGAAATGCAGCCGAAAAGTTTTGAATACTATAAGAAAAAGATGAAGGCACCTCAATCTATATCCAGGGCTATGAGAGTTGTGGACATATTAGACTTTTTACCGGGACAAAATGATACAAGATTTTAAGATTGGATGAATAAAAATCTCATTTATATGAATGATTTCTTTGAAGGGAAACTGAAAGCATTTAATCAAGTTCAAGACAAATATGATTTGACAAGGACTGATTTCTATAGATTCTTACAATTGAGAAGTTATTTGATGTCTCATAAAGAATGGTTACTTCTTAAAAAACAGCCTACTGATCTGGAGAGGAATTTTCTGAAGACCATTAGGGGAAAAAGGGTGAAAAGATAGTATCGCTTTTATATAAAAGTTTACAATCATGTATGTCAGAGGACGCACTTGAATAAAAGAGAAATGGGAGTTGGAAATGAATGTTTGATTGATGATCAGGAATGGGAACAAATATGTGAAAGTGGTCACAAACTGTCAAATAGTCCCACATGGAAAGAATTTCTGTGGAAAGCAAACATTAGATATTTCAAAACACCACTCATTATTTCTAAATTTGATTTAAACTAAAACAAATCTGTGCTGGAGAAATTGTGGACAAATTAGGGATCACACACATATTTTTTGGGACTGTCCAAAGCTTAAAACATATTGGGATGGAATTTAGGAAGGAGATTTTTAATATTTTAAAAATATATATTGATTGGAGCCCATTGGCCTTCGTCCTACGAATGCTTCCAAGCAACTTGTTAAGTAAAAACAGACTGTTTTATTTCAGTTCCTTGTGTTGGTGACCAAAAGAAATGATAACGATTTCCTGGTATAAACTCTCAGCCCCCACAGTCGCCCAATGGAAAGATAGAGTTATTAGTGAGTATACGATGGAAAAGTTAACATCACAACTAAATCCCACACTTTAACCATTTAAGAAGAAGTGGAATCCTCTGATAGCATACTTTGACCTGACAGTATGACATGTAGGTTTGGAGGTGGAATATAGGTTGGTATAAATTTAGAGATTTTAAAATCATAAGATAGTTTATTTGCTTTTGTGAGGGGGGATGTCAACTTTATTATTTAGACCTTCCCTCTCTGTCCATTATTTTGTCATTTTCAGGTATCATTGTGAAATAACGCTGGTGAAACCTGTTTGCTGAGACATTGTTCTTATTCTTTTGTGTTAGCCTTGCTTATACTTTACCAAAAATATGTCAACAGCACTATAACTTGAAGTCTGTATTAGAAGTACAAAAGTTGTAATGCTAAGAACCCGAATAAAACCCTGCCCAAAAAAAAAAATGTGGAGGAAAAGTCAGCGCGAGCAGCTGAAAGTGGCCGAGGAGCCGACATGAACCGTCCTGGGAGGAAGAGAAGACGTCCTGGAAGCCAAACATGAGCTCAGTCTGGAGGGACGACAGCTTCCTTCCTCTTCTAGTTACTCTGCGGTTGGAAATTCTCGCTTTTCTCAGGATTTTGTGCTGAAAAGGCGGTGGAGAAAACACACGTCCATATCTGACGCGGCAGATATCATTTAAAAGCAGAACTTCTCTTTGTTGTCTTTGTCTCAGTAAATATGTTCACATTACTGGAGATAGTAGGTATAAATCACATTGATAGTTAGAGCCATAGTCCTGTAAAGGGAGTTGAAAAATTCACAACACGACTGTATATATATTTTCTCCTTTTTAAATATTTACATACATTCAACCAAATATGCTCGAAATATTCTATTTCTGGTAGCATTTCTTCAAATCCTTGCAACTTAGACATTTTATGTTGTCATGGCTTGAAAATATAATATGTGAACCACCTCTGTCTAGTGTAGAAAATATTATTTTATCAAATTTACAAGGCAAAAAACAGATCTCTTTAATTTAGGACGCTGGTCTTGCATGATACAGAAAGTAGTAAAAATAGGTTGGAAACATAGAATTAGACATTCAAGAAAATATTGACATTGAAGACTGGAAAAATGCATGTGTTAAAGCACAAAAACAAACAATTAGAATGAGATTGTTACAATACAAATGGTTAATGAGAATGTACATTACCCCGGCTACATGACATCAGTGGACCCCTGACATTCCTGACACCTGCAGCAAATGTCTTAGTGATAAGGGAACTCGATTTCACTGCTTATGGGACTGCTGGAAAGTGAAATATTTTTGGAAATCTGTTGTTCAAACTATTTCCACAATTATTGGAATTGAAGTCCCACATTATGCATCTTAGGGATTTTCCCAAAAGACTTTGTTATAAAGTAAATGCACTCTTCTAGACTTTGGTCTCCTGCAAGCCAGGAGAACAATAGTTCTGTTCTAAGAGTGTGGACGTCCCTCCCTTGAAAGTCTGGATGCTGGAGATGGCATCTTCCATTGCACTTGAAAGACTCACATACATTACAAGAGGAAGAGCAGAGGACTTTGAGGATGTATGGAAGCCTTTGGTGGATTTTTTGAAAAGGAAGTGGCTTAATTCTGGGATCTTTGCACTCTCCTTGTTCTGTTTGCTGATGTTGGCCAAGTCTGTGTGTGCATTTTGTTTTTGGTTTTTTTTTTGCGTGGTATTTTTTTCTTTTTTATTGTTGTTGTTGTCCTTTCAATTTGTGACTCTATATAAAAATCTGATAAACATATTGTTTAAAAAAATATTACTTTATCCTTTATTTACTGAAATGTTTCTAAAATGTTGTATTTTGGAGACTTCACTCTTTCTCTGATGTTGAATGGACCATTGCAGCATACTTTGTTGTACTATTCTCTGATACAATGACAATAAAATGGCATCTTCTTCTAACAGTAGTGTCTAGAAAAGATTAAATGGAGCTCTTATGGAAAATGAATTGACGATTATTGGAAAAAAAAAACTATTTAATTAGTTTGGTTTGTTCACTGTTTTATCACTTTATTGCTTATTTTATATGCTTAAATAGCTTATCTGCATGTGTTTATGTGCTGATTTCAAGCATGACTTCCCTTTCTAAACTTCTGCTGTAGAGGTGACTGATATTGCTGCTGTCATACTGAAATCTTTGTAATGATCTAGCAAGTCATGATGAACTGTTGACATTTTCACTTGAGAAAGAAGCAAACACACAGTATATACAGTAAATACACGGCTAAAAATAAAGTCACCACCATAAAGAAAGGCCTACTGTAATATTTTTTTGGACCACGTCCTTCTCTGTTGTCAACTTCGCAACTATGTCGTTATATTTAGCAAGTTTTCAGACCCCTCCAGTGACTTAAAAAGAAAAAAGAAGCGTTTTAGGGGCAAATCTCGTGACTTTTTCTGTTGGTATTGGAGACTGATGTGAAAGCACGTATTCTACTCTTACAGCGGGTGCTCCTGCACCCCTCCCTCCTTCAGAAACGCAGAGACTCGGTCCTCATGCAGAGACGGAAACACGAACCTCTGCTCCATGAACCAGACTGAAAATGAAACGCTCAAAGCTCCACTGGCTGATCCGCCCTGGCTAACGGTCGGATATTAGTGTTTATTGAAGACAAAGTGTGTGGAGAAAAAAGAAAGAGAAATAAAGAAAGATAATTAAGAGTAATATAGCATGTTTTATACTTAATTGAGAATCAAACTAAACTTAAAAGAAAATACTGACAGGTTTTGTTCATTTTTCCGTTCGAAACATATTTAGGGTGTCTTTGTTCCTTTTTTGCCTCTCCTACGACAGTATTCCACTCTGGTGCAGCGTTTATTGTATTTATGTACCAGGCCGATGATGCAAATGAATGTTTTCGAGTGACTTCTAGTGACTTTTTGGACAGCCAATAGTGACTTTTATCACTCAGGAGTTGGCAACAGTGCCACCTGCACCAGCCTGCAGAGCAGGGCAGCAAGATCAGTCCTGCACTGTTCTAGTATGGAATGCCATTTTATTCATAATTAAATAAATAAATAAATACCAAAATAAATAGGTGTTCCACAATATAAATATATATAAAATGCACAAAATAATTGTTTCCATATTTATTTATTTAGTCAGTTATATGTTTAGTTATATATTTATTTATTAAGTTATTTATTTATCTATTAGGTTAGTTATTCATTTATTTAGTGATATATTTATTTATTATGTTATTTATTTATTTATAAAGTTATTTATTTAGTCTTATATTTATCTATTTAGTTTTAAGTCATTTATTTATTTATTTATTTATATATCAAGTTATTTATTAAGTTATTTATTTAGTTATTAATAAAGTAATTTATTTAGTTATTCATTAAGTTATTTATATATTTATTAAGTTATCTATTTTGCTATTCATTAAGTTATTCATTTATTTATATATTAAGTTATTTATATAGTGAAACTTTTATTTTGTGCTCACACGTATTTTGGGAGGCTTTTATTTTGCACCAAGACTTTGTGCTGCTTCTTTTTGCGTTTCTTTATTTCGCATCCTAATATTCAAATTTAGGGGCGGGGTTGTGGAGCTGACGACCTATGACAGGCTGGCTACGGCTCCACGCGTCTGTACGTCACACTGGTGGATGGAAGGCGGCGCCATTATCAACAGTGATGGGCGGAACTGCCGGTGTTGTGTGCTCACAGGAAGTAGCAGTTTAGTCGTGAAAAGGCTGGAACAGATCGCGGAGAATCGTGTTTACGTTTGCATCTGGATAAAGCTAAAGGATAAAGAAACGAGATGTCCTGGAGTTCAGGGGCATCATGTGTCCATGGTTGGACATTCAGATCATGAAGTCCCTCATGGATTTTTTTCTTTTACTGGTCGTTACGTAGTTAGCGCCTAGCATGTCACAACGGGACGGGAGCTCTGCAGGGACACAGGACAGGTCTTCTTCCACAACCTGCTTTACTGCTGTGGAGGTTCTGGGCTCGTTCCACTTTGGCTCTCTGCAGCAACCCGGCTGGAAGAAACAGATTCTGGTCCTGGAGTCCTGCATCCACCGCAGACAGATTCTGGTCCTGATCGGTTTCACCTCTCACTGACGGAGGCTCCGGTTTTCTGACGGGACTTCCATGTGATGCTCTCAGCAATAAATCCATTTTGGTGTTTTTAACAGGTTACAAGATTATTATGAACAGCCGGTGTTTCATTCTGCAATAAACTGATGTTCACAACCTGGACAGGCTGATATGTGACTGCTGCTGCAAAGCAACACAAACGTGTTGCAGCCACGAGTTATTCTACTCGGATAAATATGAAGCTCACATGTAGGTTACACCAACACACGGGCAAATATGTCACAAATCCTCTTCTTAATTTGGATTAGTTTTATTCAAAGACACTGTACTTACTTTGTATCCATTCCTTTCCTCGTGCCACCTTTTCATTCCCTCATATTAACCACGACCACCCAAACCCTCAATAATAATAATTATGATTATAACAAAAATAACGATAATAATAACAGTACATTGCATTTATATGTGCCTTTCAGACCCTCAACGCATGTACATAATAAGAAGGAATAAAATAATAAAAGGAAGTGAGAATCCAGTGTAGATGTGAATTTAATCAAACCGCTCCTGTGGAAGGACAGCAGTGATGGGGAGGTTGAGGCCATATTACGAATTTACACCATCTAAAAAAAAAAAAAAAAAGTTTCCATCTCTTGTTTTAAATTCCTGACGAGGCAAAGCATTAAAGTTTTGTATTTGTGAGCTTGGACATTTACCAGATTGCTGACCTTCATGTTACACCTGAACAGGTAAATAACATTATGTTAGCAGACGTTTCTACTCCAGCTCAGTACAAGTTTATGAAATCATCTTCAACAACATGCTGTCTCATCTGAAATTAGATGACTTGATCAGATCTGCACAGTGTTCAGTAACTTTTATCCAAAAGAAGACAAATGCAGAGATCCTCCATCCCTGCAGTCTTCACGTTGGTGAACGTGTCCGGCTGAGCTGCTGCTCTGACGTCCCTGATGACTCGCGCAGCTCTGGTCTGATCAAGCAGTCAGATGGTAGACAGACGCAGTCGATCCCAATGAGCCTACTGGTGCTTCGGGGCTCTTCGTGCTTTGCGTGGCCTCACCATCACAATCCATGGCGTTGATTATTAAGTAACTAAAGATGTTAGCAGGTTATCCTCAGTCACTTCCTCACCTCATCTTCCCAATCCGGAACAGAAGAGGGAACGTAACGATATTCACATCCCTGTTTTTTGTGTGCTTCCATCTCACCATCATGCTTTAAGTATATATAATGATAGGAATGCAACTATAAAGAATAAATCTGAAAAATAGTAAGAAAATAAATTAGCGAATATATAGACAAGCTGTTTGATTAAATTCACATCTACACGGGATTCTCACTTCCTTTTATTATTTTATTCCTTCTTATTATGTATATGCGTTGAGGGTCTGAAAGGCACATATAAATGCAATGTACTGTTATTTTTGTTATAATCATAATTATTATTATTGAGGGTTTGGGTGGTCGTGGTTAATATGAGGGAATGAAAAGGTGGCACGAGGAAAGGAATGGATACAAAGTAAGTACAGTGTCTTTGAATAAAACTAATCCAAATTATGAAGATGATTTGTGACATATTTGCCCGTGTGTTGGTGTAACCTACATGTGAGCTTCATATTTATCCGAGTAGAATAACTCGTGGCTGCAACACGTTTGTGTTGCTTTGCAGCAGCAGTCAGATATCAGCCTGTCCAGGTTGTGAACATCAGTTTATTGCAGAATGAAACACCGGCTGTTCATAATAATCTTGTAACCTGTTAAAAACACCCAAATGGATTTATTGCTGGGAGCATCACATGGAAGTCCCGTCAGAAAACCGGAGCCTCCGTCAGTGAGAGGTGAAACCGATCAGGACCAGGTTCTGTCTGCGGTGGATGCAGGACTCCAGGACCAGAATCTGTTTCTTCCAGCCCGGTTGCTGCAGAGAGCCAAAGTGAAACGAGCCCAGAACCTCCACAGCAGTAAAGCAGGTTGTGGAAGAAGACCTGTCCCGTGTCCCTGCAGAGCTCCCGTCCCGTTGTGACATGCTAGGCGCTAACTACGTAACGACCAGTAATAGAAAAAAATCCATGAGGGACTTCATGATCTGAATGTCCAACCATGGACACATGATGCCCCTGAACTCCAGGACATCTCGTTTCTTTATCCTGTAGCTTTATCCAGATGCAAACGTAAACACGATTCTCCGCGATCTGTTCCAGCCTTTCCACGACTTAGCTGCTACTTCCTGTGAGCACCGGCAGTTCCGCCCATCACTGTTGATAATGGCGCCGCCTTCCATCCACCAGTGTGACGTACAGACGCGTGGAGCCGTAGCCAGCCTGTCATAGGTCGTCAGCTCCACAACCCCGCCCCTAAATTTGAATATTAGGATGCGAAATAAAGAAACGCAAAAAGAAGCAGCACAAAGTCTTGGTGCAAAATAAAAGCCTCCCAAAATACGTGTGAGCACAAAATAAAAGTTTCACTATATAAATAACTTAATATATAAATAAATGAATAACTTAATGAATAACAAAATAGATAACTTAATAAATATATAAATAACTTAATGAATAACTAAATAAATTACTTTATTAATAACTAAATAAATAACTTAATAAATAACTTGATATATAAATAAATAAATAAATAAATGACTTAAAACTAAATAGATAAATATAAGACTAAATAAATAACTTTATAAATAAATAAATAACATAATAAATAAATATATCACTAAATAAATGAATAACTAACCTAATAGATAAATAAATAACTTAATAAATAAATATATAACTAAACATATAACTGACTAAATAAATAAATATGGAAACAATTATTTTGTGCATTTTATATATATTTATATTGTGGAACACCCATTTATTTTGGTATTTATTTATTTATTTAATTATGAATAAAATGGCATTCCATATTCTAGTAGGTCTAGCGTAGAACGGATCCATGGAGTGCTGTCTTAGTTCACTGTTGATCAAAGATTAGTCTACAGTTTGGCGATTTCTCTTTAATATTTTTCAGGTTCAAAAACCAAGTAAATTATTGTTACTGTTAAAACCGACTAGTGCTTGATATGACTTTGCAACCACACTTGCCTTAGGTAATCATTTTATTTTTACTCTTCCATTACCAAGAACAGAGACACTTAAGAAAACTGTAATGTATAGTAAATCTAAATGCTTTGGTATGGTATACTTATCTAGTTGTTGCTTTCTTCTTTTAAATTTTTGCTAAGTATTGCATCTTAATCCTGTTAACCTGTGTTTTTGTTTATTGTATGTTTGAAATTTATGTTGATCTGGACCCCAGGAAGGATAGTCTTTCCTGGTGAAGGCTAATGGAGATCCATAATAAACTAAACTAAACTGATTCCAGCAGCATTTGCTTTGGCAATGTTTTGATGCACTTCTGCAATGTCACAAAATTTGCATTAATTTTTCATCAAGACCTTTTATTGATGATGGGAGAGTCCCAAAGTTGTAAGTGGAGGTCAGATGGTGTCCAATCCATGTATGAAAATGATGTCTTGCTCCTTGAACCACTTTCACAATCTGAGCCCCATGAGGCCTGCTGTTGTCATCCTGGAATATGGCCATGCTATCGGGGAATTAAAAATACATGAATGGCTTAACCTTGTCATTCAGTAAACTCAGGTATCAACAGACCTCATTCTTTGGGCATACAAGGTTGAACCTCTCTGAATTCATGCTTTGAAACTCGATGATTTAACTGCGGGCCCTTCTGTGTGGAGTTTATATGCGATGAAAAACAGAAGAGAGGCTGCACACTGAATGATATAGAGGCAGTTGGATGCAAAAATGGACTCGTTTATTTACATAGTGCCAAGGTGCACACAAAATAAAAAAAATAGTGAAAGTTTTGGTTTCCAGACCATCAACAATGGTTGCATTGTGCATGACTGCACAACTTCAAGCTTCAGATAGGCTGGTCAGCAGTGAAGGTGATATGGAATACCTTTATGTTTATGTCTTTATGCACATTTTAATGCTTATATATTGATAATTGCCTTATATAACTTGTTTTGATACTGCTCTAACTAACATGTTTCTACCAAGCCTGAGAATATAACTTGTTTTTTTTCTACTCTAACACAACATTTTTGCACCAAGCCTGAGAGTCAGTACGGGGGGATGCCTATCACTGAGTTTGGCCAGCTTAGTGATTATGCAACCCAACCTGATAAAACAGTGTGCAACTTGCAATCGAGTCGGAGTCTGCTGCGGGATCTGATCAATCGCCCAGCCAGCTGATACTTTTTGTCTTACTCGAACTGTTGGGCTCTCCGGTTCTGTGCTATGGTAAGCAATTTTTATGTATCAGCTCTAAAAAAAACTGATTGTTGTAACTGTATGTGACTGATTGTGGGGAATAAAGAGCACATTAATTTACATACAGGGAGAGTGAGATTCAGGTGAGATTAGGCTAACATTCCATCTACTGACATATAATCACATCAGCAATTGGACATTTAAGTACATATTTATAAACTTACATTTCTATATACACTTACACACTTACACACACACATAGATTAGGTTTAGATTAGGAGTGATGTGTGAATATCTGAGTGTGTGATCATCTTTGTGGTGTCGTGAGTGTTTGAGAGCGTGAGGAAAGGTGAGAGAGGGAGAATGGAGGCAGGGCCACCAAAAAGAGACAGATCTTATGTGTGGGAGCACTTTGATCTTATTAGCCCAAAGAAGGTGAAGTGTTTGATCTGTGCTCAAGAGCTGGCCTTTAACAATAATACCTCCTCAATGCTGAGGCACCTGCAGTCCAAACATCCAGAGACCACACCCAGTCCAGCTGTACCTGCTGCTGTCACTGGATTAACTAGACAAGGTAAGGCAATTATAGCTATCATGGATATTGATTACATTACCCATTTTTACAATTCAAAAATTTTATAAAAACAATGTTAATAATTGTTGGCTTATACACATTTTCTTGTTTAAAGGGCGACAAGCTGAACTGGATTAGGCCTTAGTAGACATGATTGTCCAGGACTGCCAACCATTTTCTGTGGTGGAAGATAAAGGCTTTAAAGCCTCTGTGAACAAGCTTGACCCCACTTATGTCCTGCCTACAAGACAAGCCTTGAGGAAGATGGTGGAAACAAAATATAAAGAGGCCAAACAAACGGCCATTGCTGAGCTGGCAAAGACCATGGCAGTCAGCTTGACAGCAGATATGTGGACATCCGTAAACATGGATGCATTCCTTGGGGTCACATGTCATTACTTGAATGAGGAACTTCAACTGTCATCTGTTCTGTTGGGTGTGTCACATTTTCTTCAGTCCCACACAGCTGAACACCTGAAGGATGCCAAAGAACAGTTGATTGCTGAATGGGGCCTCAAGGACAAGATCCACTGTCTCATCACAGACAGTGCAGCAAATATGGTGGCTTGTGCTAAGTTACCCAAAGTATGTAATGTACCTTGTTTTGCCCATAGTTTGAATTTAGTGGTGAAAAAGGCACTTGATTTGACCCTTGAACTTACAGATATACGAACAAGAGCAAGAAAAATAGTTTCTTTCTTCAAAAGTAGCAAAAGGGCCAAGGAAAAACTCACAGAAGTACAGGTACAGCTGGAGAAACCTCCACACAAACTTATTCAAGAAGTTGATACCAGATGGAACTCTACTTTCTCCAGCAGCGAGAGCCAGTAGGAGCAGCACTAACATCTTTGACAACGGATGTGGTGTGACTCAGCTTTGTGGACTATGAGACAGTGGCTGAGTGTGTTGAGGTTCTGGGACCATTGGCAGTTGCCACAACTGAGCTGTCAGGAGAGAAGAAGGTGTCTGCATCTAAAGTTATTCCCATTATTAGAATGATACAGTATAAGATAGCAGCCAGGCCCACTTCTCTGACACATGCTTGCTCAAAACTACTGAGCCAAAATCTGCTGCAACTTCTAGCAGTAAGGTGCAGTGTGGAAAACATCCGGGTCCTGGCAATGGCAACTGTCCTGGACCCACGATTCAAAACATTGGTTTTTGGAAACCAAACCAGTGCTCAAGAGGCAGTCTCAAGAATTACAGCAGAATGTGCTGGAAACATCAGATCAGAGCATGTGACACCCTCTACATCACAGGTAATAGCTTTGTCTTAGTTACTTGTATAAGATCAATCAAAGTATTCGTAACGACATCACTCATTACCTCTTTTCTTTTTCACAGCTCACTTCAGTACAGGCACAAGGCACAGACTCTGACAACCTGTGGGGGCTTCTGGACAGCAGAGTTGGTTGGTTGCAATATTCTATGTGGAAAATAAGAATCTACAACACAAATATTAATACGTATGTTTAGTAAGTAAGTAAGTAAGTAAACTTTATTTGTATAGCGCTTTTCACAGACAGGAGTCACAAAGTGCTTCACATGATAACATGAAAACAATACAAGCAAGAACAGTTTAAAATACAGTAAAAAGGTAAATAAAACACTTGGCTATGTGCTTTGGAAGGCTTGTGAAAACAGGTGCGTTTTTAACTGGTGTTTAAAGGTGTCCACTGAGTCCAAAGAGCGCAGAGACAGAGGGAGTTCGTTCCAGAGACGGGGCGCCACCGCTTTAAAGGACCGGTCTCCTCGGGTTTTAAAACGGGTCCGAGGGACCATAAGCCGGTTTTGACCTGAGGACCTCAGGCTACGGACCGACGTATAGGGCTGAAGCAGATCCGTAATGTAGCCAGGCGCTTGTCCATGAAGGGCCCTGAAAGTAAGGACCAGGATTTTATAGTTTATCCTGGTTTAAACAACCTTTTGCTCCTATTTCCTGCAGGTGCAACTCAAAGAGTTCAGAATGAAACAGCCAACGCACCAGTGGAGGTTCAGCGTTACTTGGCTGAGCCCTACCTCTCCAGAAGAGAAGACCCTCTAAGTTACTGGAAAGCAAGGGCAACAGTGTATCCCAATCTTTACAAACTTGCCAAGAGATATTTACATATGCCAGCTACTTCTGTGCCATGTGAGAGGGTCTTCTCCAAAGCTGGAGAGGTAGTAACAAAGAAAAGGAACCGATTGAAGCCAACGACTGCTGAAATGATCCTGAGAATGAACATAAAACATGTTACAAATAACTGTTACTCTTTCATGACACATTGCCCCTCATCAATCTGTGCACCTGCTATGTTAAAGGTTGACCAGCAGATGTCACTATATTGTATTGTGTTGAATGCTTCATAACACAGAACCATTTGAAGACAATTGCTTCATATTGATTCAGTGGTTTGGAAAGCTTCAATTTCTCCATCACTATGACTGAGAAGCAGCGAATGCAGCATCGCCTGAGACGTCGGTAGGGTCGTTGAGAGAATGAGACAAACTGAGTTGAGGAGGTGAGCGAGTATTTAAGGCTGCTTGGTGATTAGTGAGATTGGAAGCAGGTGTGGTTGAGGCGTGGTCCTGATCCTGAACCTCTGTTAATGAATTGACTACATTATAAAAACCTCCTGCTTCAGCATGTCTTCTATCTCCATGGCATATGCATTGGCAATGTTTCTGACCATGGTCTACAATTCTCCTCCCAGGTTTGGAAATCCTTCTGTCAAGTTGCTTGTCTTCATTGGACGAATGGCCAAACAGAGCGGCTCAATCGGGTTGGAGTCAGTCTTGAGGTGCATGGTGGCCCAGATTCAAAATTCCTGGAGCCAACATCTTCCATGGGTGGAGTAGCCCAAAACTCGAACCCCATTTGAGATGTCCCTTGGGTACCAGACCTGGCTTTTCACAACGGAAGAAGAGGTTTTGTCAGTACCATCTGTGGTCGCACATATCTAGAGATGTTGCAAAGTGTGGCATGAGACCCGGGCAGCCCTTCTCAGCACTTCAGATAACAATCTCAAGAAACGTGAACATATCACCCCTTTAGACATTTAAGTGTCTCTGCACTGACTGCCTAGGATAGATTTTGAAATCTTATTGTTTGTTTTTAAAGGAGTGATGAAATAGCAGTAAAAACTAGTTTATGTTGTTGGCATTACTGCATATGTAAATACTCCAAAGAAAAAAATGGCATTTTTTACAGCGGAGTATTGTTTTGAAACGCCAGACCTCACTTCCTCAGTAATACAGTTGGGTCCGGTGATGATATGGAGCTTTACCCGGAGACCACGTTGACTTCATTTGATTGGCTACACCTTATTTCGCTATGACCTTATTTGGAGAATCTAGGTCAAGCTACGGTCGGAGTTTGCTAAAGGCTAACTGCTAGCAACATGGGCAGTTCAGACAGTGTGAGCTACGTTTATCAGACAAGACAGCATTTAGAAAATAAATAAACTTACAGGTAATGACAAGGTTGTGGCCCCCTCCCTCAGTGTTACTGCAGAAGTTTGCTTTTAAATCCATTTGTTTGAAAACCCAGACCTGACTGCACAGAAGTTACTACTAGCTCCATACAGGAAGCTGAATCAGACAGGGAGGGGGAGGGGGGGCGGACGGTGCATAAACCGTTAGAAGGGGGGGGGGGGGGGCGCTGTTTACTTGATAGTGTGCTCTTATTGGAGCAATTAAATTACGTAGAATGATAGAACTACGTAGAATGATAGAACTACGTAGAATGATAGAACTACGTAGAATGATGGAACTACGTAGAATGATAGAACTACGTAGAATGATGGAACTACGTAGAATGATAGAACTACGTAGAATGATAAGCTGCTGTCTGATTCAACTGTTTCTGAGCAGAGAGACAAAGTTGACAGACCATAAACAGGAACTTTGATTCTCACTCTGACATTCACATGGCCTCATCAGTGCACAACAGATCATATTATACACCCAAAACCCCAGAAAAGTGAAATTTGATGTCATGGCACCTTTAAAGCTTTTAATGGACTGGACCCCCCATACATTTCGGATTGTCTCAAGTTTATACTCCAGCGTGGTCTGGGGGTCAGTCCCAGCTCGTGGTCCCAAAAAAAGAGACTTAAAACCAGGGGGACAGGGTGTTCTCTGTTGTTGGCCCCAGATACTGGAACACTTTGCCGCTCCATGTTCAAACATCCCCCACTGTGGAGAGCTTTAGGTCTCCTCTGAAGACCCAGTCTTATTCTTTGGCTTTTAACACCCTGTGAGTTGTGTGGTCCTTTGTGTCTTATTTATCTTATTTATTTTTTCATTGTTTTAGCTGATTTGTTTTATTGTTTTTTATTTTATTGTATTTTATATATATGTATATATACATATATATATATATATATAGATATATATACATATATATCTATATATATATATATATATATATATATATATATAACTTCTTTTATTGTTTTAATGAGAGCTGGTGGAGCTATACAGAGCAAGACAACACATATACACATGATGTGTTGAAGAACAAGACTGCTGTAAGAATGTAATAATCAGTAGCAACTCAGTGCTGTTTACACTAGAAATGTAGAACTGCATGTTGTCATAAGGACTGACTTTTTCTAAGCAAGTACTCTATAATATTTTATAATAAAGGGCAGAAGAAATACCTGCTGTGTCCTCCATGGTAGAACTTTATGTATACCTACATATTAAGAAACAGACAGTTCTGCCCAGAGTTCAGCAACATAATGATGAGTAACGTAAAAAGATACTTTCCATAAAAAGGTAACTATGTAAAGAAATGATTACTTTTTCAGGAAGATTAGCGAGCAAAAATGACTTAAATGTAACTTCCCCAAATTAGTTAAAACAGAGTTGTTTTGTATGCCATATTCTCCATGTAAACTTTAACCACATTGTTACTCAATCTGCATGTCAGTCATAAAGGAGACGTTAAAGATGATGACAAAGATGATAAGAATTCTTCATCTTCCATCTCTGCGTTTTAGAGGCGCGTTTGAATTTGCATACGGTGCAACTGTGACGTATTCCGTCCCTATAAAACACCACCCTCCCCCGAGATGTTATTAAAGCGGCTCTGATAGACAAGAACAAGATAGCTTCAACTTCTTTCTTCCTTAAGGTATGTATTAATGCAGAAATATTTTACTGCCAAAAAGTTTCTGGTAATTCGTCTTGACTCACTGTTAGGTAAATATAATTGTAGAAAACAGTAAAAATATTAATTATGATTTGCAAAACTGCAATGCTTTTTTTTCTTTTTAAAATGATTTCAGACTTTTGTATTGAAAAAACCTTCAGCTGAACAGACTTTCTGTATCTTTCTGTAACTTGGATTCCCAACTTATTATTTAGCTCAGTGGTCATCGGGGCAGACTGGGACAAAAATGGGCCTATATATGATCACGAACACCGCAAATGTTTGTGCCCCCTAAAATGTGAATATCAGCTACTACTGTCTACAACCCTTCTATTCTGGAGATGTTTTCTCAACCAGATTTAACTAAATATTTGATGGAGTTTCTTTCCCTCTCTATTATCATTAGCTGTGTTTACATTGCACCTGAAAATGTGCAAAACCTAAATATTGAAATTAAAAAGTGGTAATAGAAACACCTACATGTTGAAAAAAAAAACTCAAATATCACAAAAAAAAAAAAAAAGTGTGCTCCTGTGAGGTGGACTTTCACACGTTTCAATATACCAATATATCGCAAAAGTGTAAAGGAAACGCTCTTTTCGCATTTATACACCATCATGTGTGATGTAGAGGGGCCAAAATCAGTTATTCCTTTTTAATTATGATGTTTATGATCATTTGCAAGCATTAACTTTGGAATTGAAATGATGGCGGAAGTTTTATATTTTCGTGCATGCAAAAACGACCGTATAGTATGTATGACTTTGGAGGACAGGTTGGACGGAAGCATGGCAGCCATTTCGCACCTACAGCCCCTCCGACCACCACACACATTCATACATACACCAGCAGTGCCCCCAGTGGAGGCAAGGAGGGTTAACTGTCTTGCCCAAGGACACAACGATATATGGCTAGGGGATTGGGATTTGAACCCCTGATCTTTTGATCAGTGGCTCTACCACCTGAGCCACAGCCGGGTCTAGGTTGAAAAAAAAAGGAAAATTATCCTTTAATTATTTGCTGCCACGATTTAGAGGGGCTAGAGGCAGGAATTGTGAAAGAATAAGTAAGCATGTCCAATTTTTTAATACTAATGGGTGATGAAGCGCCCATCCCCGTCTCTCTCCGTTGCCTTGAACAGGCTGTATGCTGCGTAATGCTGCTATTTGGTGGCCGAATTTTCCGCACTGTCCTGCGCATGTGACATCAAATGACGCTGCATCTGCGTCCTCGACAGTTTTGATACAGGAAGAAGGCGGTCGCGGTAAATTCAAACACTGTAAGCGATAGTTATGGATTCTTCTGCCGTCAGCAAACGATCCAGATCAACTGAAAGACACTAAAAAGTGGAACTACGGAGAAAAAGACTTTATCAGCGTAGTAAACAACGTTATAGCTTCATTGTGCTCCCGTGACGGCTTGGTTTGTGGCTGCAGTTACTTGCAGCACCAGTCGTGGCAGTTGCGGGTCTCATTTACTAATCTTGCCTCAAGTCCCTTTAATAATGTGTGACCATGAGATAACATCTTATGACAGTGCCTTTGTAGTTGTCACGAGTTATTTATTTTCTCCCTGCCGATCAGAGGGCTTCGTACATAAAGACTTTCCTGATGTAAACAGGTTTAAAAGTGCTGTAGCAAAATGTTTTGTGTTAAGTAAATGGGCTAGAATGTGATATCCAGAGTGGAAACACAAGCCATTTTTGACATTTGACTGAAGTCTGGCCCTCACAGGAAGACAAGATTCCCAACGGTTACGTACTTCCGGTTTTTGTGAAAAAGATCTCTTAGAGGCATTCCAGGGGTTTGAGGAATTTTTCACTATGCTTTTTTTAATTAAAGTAAAATATCCTTCAGAAACAATTTATCTAATCAAGATTTCAATGAATGTAAGGGTGCTTTCACGCCTACACGATTTGGTTCGTTTAAAGCGGACTGGAACACCTGCAGGTACTGTATGTTTGGAAAGGTGTGAAAGTGGACCAGTTTGTTTTGGTCCTGGACTTAAGAACCGTACCAAGACTGACCTCAGGAGGTGGTCTCGGTATGGCTCCATGCGGACTCCAGTACGGTTCTCTGATGGTAAGAACGCTGCGTGGCCTCGATTCAGTCCATTTACAACAGTTCCCTTCATCTTATATGATTAATGAAACATAAGCTACCGGAGAGATCTCCGAAATACGAGAGGGTTCTCTTGTATTTCGGAGACATCTTCGGCGATCTCTCCGAGCTTAGCCCGTTCGCTGATAGTATCTTACAACACGTCTCGGCCAAAAAAAAAAAGGAAATCTTGCTTTGTTCCAGTGCTGTATGTGAGTGTCATCATGCTGGAACAACAGCAGTATTTTTGCTTGCTGCATAAAGCAGTGATAATAATGTATCACCACAATAACAAGCAGAAGAGCACAACAAACAGTTGCATTTTCACTTCCGGGGCTCTCCTTCGTTTGTTTCGCCAATCAGTTTCAAAACAACACACAGGATTTTCTGAACAGTGCCGCCATGTGCCTGGGGCGGATATACAACATCCAGAGTGGTTGTTTCGTCTACAGAAACACTGGTGTGATTATGAACCAGACTAGTTGAGAAATGCAGCATTGGTACAACTTTGGGCTCAACCGAACCATCTACCGGACTAACAGGTGTGAAAGCACCCAAAAGTGTACGTTCATAAACTGAGTTTAAACTTAGTTTCACACTATTTAATTAAAAAACTGTCTTCCACATACCATCATGGTTTGACTCAACCTGTTTCGAGCCAAATGACATCAAACATCAATCACTGTCACCTTTAGAACGCAAACAATGGAGTCGTGGTTAAAGTGTAGAAGAAATTTGACTGAAAAGAAAGAGGGCTGAGGGCCAAAGAAGGCAAAATTACCATTGTTTTCTACGGTTCCAGTTTAATAAACCAAACACAATTTATAAAGTGCAGTGAGCTTTTTTCTTTTAATTTATTTTTTCAACCAAAAATACTTTGCAGTAAATTGTGTGTGTCCAAACTGAAAATCTGAAAATATATTTTTGTAGAAAAATGGTTGAAAACCGCTGCCCCAGAACAGCTGGCTCACATAGCTCCTAGATGGCTCTTCATTTACTGCCACTTAGAGCTTTTATTGTAGTCTAATTCAGCTGTTATGAATAGTTTTGTATATTGTTAAGGAATTTTATATCTTGTGTTTACATAAAAGCTTCATTTTTATTCATTTTCTGTTGGGGAAAAAAAAAGAAAAGGTGACAATAAATATTCAAGACAGACTTTTAAATGAACAACTCAACATAGAATCATTAAAAAACAAATAAAATAAAGGCCAAAGTCTTAATTTAATGTACTGGAAACTGTAATGTAGCAGGTTTCTTCTTAAACATTATATCAGTTTAGACTCACCAATTTCTCCACTTTTCCTCAACACGCTTACATGTAGATCCAGCTTCCCATTTCTCTGTCATGGTGAACCTGGCAGGTAACACCACACTCCCTGTCTACGGAGTGTCTGCCCCCTTTTATATAATGGCATGATCTAGTAGTGAAGGGTTTCTCAATCCTGGTCCTCTGTTACCCCTGCACATTCTGGTTCTTCAGCACACCTGATGCAAATTAACTGAACCACTTGTGTTCTTTGCAAACCTGCTGATGAGTTATTCGAGTCAGTGTGCTAAAGTATAGACAGCTCAAACACATGCAGGGCAGTGGTACCCGAGGACCAGCATTGAGAAACTCTGATCTAGTGCAGTGTTTCTCAATCCTGGTCCTCAAGTACCACTGCCCTGCAAGTTTTGGTTCTGACCAACTCCAGCAGACCTGATGTAAACTACCTGAACCCCTCATCATGTTCTTTGCAAGCTCACTGATGAGCCAGTCATTCGAGTCAGTGTGATCAAGTATAGACAGCTCAAACACACGCAGGGCAGTGGTACTCAAGCATGCCTTGAGAGAGAGAGTGGCATCAACTCCGTCAACTGCAATGGTTTAATTTTTGACCCCTAAGAAGTTTTCGGAAGTTTGCACAAGTTAACTGCTGCTCAATATAAATATAAAAAGAATGTAAAGATATTGCAAAGCATTTACTGATTATCGTGGTTTTCCTGTGGTTTTGAATTGCCTGTCAAAGCTCTTCCAGGAACTTTATGTACCACATAATCGGCCAGATTTTTTAAAGGGAAACTCAGTAACTTTTTTTACCTCAATAAATGCTTTTCGGAATCCATGTGGGGCTAAACAAAGTGTTTACGGAGCGATTCAATGCCCCCCCTCCCCGCCGGGGCCTCTGGCCTGCGAGCAGCTAAATACAACTTTGCCTGCGCCGACCCGAGCAGAACTTGTGACAACAGAAACCGCTGTACGGTACTCAGGTCCCCTATCTACCGAGCTGCTTCCAGCTCTGATTTGAACCAGACTACCAGCGCTAATTCAAAGAAAACATTTCTTTAGCTTCACACCACCTAAACACGGCTCCTGGCTCTATAACCAACTCTTTGCTGGACCAGAGTGATTCACGTAGCTGCGCTGCCTGGGCGCCGGGTGAAGCATCACTGCTTCAGGCTCAATAATCACTTGTCATGTCCGCAAAAAGTAAATAAAAGTTCGTATTCTTACCTGCTACTCGCCAACACCAGTGAAAAATATAATCCACGGCATATTTACCCGCAAATCGCGGGTAAAACATCCCGTTTCAGAAGAGACAGGTCTTTGCTTTGAGCAGAGGGAGACGTGGTGCTGCTACCAACGCAGCAAAGTAGCATCAACAAGCTAGAAAAAGCTTAGAAATATATCCAGGGATCAAAATAGAAGAATGACAGGTAGAGAAGCCGTCTGTGTGCTGTGGGGGTGTAGGGGGGTTGAACACGACAGTGAAAGGACGCCACTAGGGGGAGCCCCGAGCTGAAGTTACTGAGTTCTGCTTTAACTTCTGTTGACGCCACTCACTCTCTCAAGGCACACGAGTATGAGCATAGTCTTTCTTTGTATGTGACTGGCTGCATGTGTGCCCGTTAAATAAAGCCCCGCCCCTTCTGAAGAACTGCTTGTTGGGCTTTATGCACATGAGATTTAAATATTTCTATAATTACAAACTTTATGATTTAATTGTGTTGTTTCTGATAGGTGACAAACCAACTTTCAGCTGGCAACAGATGGAAGGTGAGTAAACTATCCATCATCTAATTACGTATATATTCACTGTAACTGAGCGAAGTGTTTAGGAAGGACGTTTTGGTTTTCAATGTGTTTTTATATGTGCTATTCTTGGTGATGTCGTGTATGACACTGTTAAAACCAGCACTTTTAAACCTGATCTGCATAGATGGCTGGCCTGCGCTGGCTCACGGTGGTAGCGGCCCTTTTCCTGTCTGCTCACAACAACTTGGCTGTAGACCAGGACTGGCTCGAAGTGTCATAGAAACCATCAAGAATAAGTAAGTCTTAGAAAAGTGTTGCTCTATTTTTCTTTTTCATTTACTCTGCCTACTGCAGACAGTATTAAACAAACAGACAAATAAACAAACTTCATTGTGGAAATTATTGTTAAATTAAAATATTTGAGTGAGCTGTACTTAAAAAAAGGTTGTGACCAATTTAACAGTATTGCCCAGTTAAACTATAAATATGCCCATTTGCCAGTGTGTACAGGTGTTGTACACATCCAGAAAAACCAAATACATACTTGATTAAACTAGTATGAGGGTAAAAATGACAGAAAACTTGATGTGAGACAGTAAATTTGAAAAAATTGCATTAATCAAGTTTAATTCACTCATTACCTTTACTCATGACATTATCTGTATTCACAGTGTACTTTGAAGGACCCAGAAAAATGTGATATGTCACATACTGTATGTCCCAAGAAAATGATTGCAATGTCCCCAAATCCTTTCCTGACATCCGTCTCATCAACACCACATAAAAAGAAGCTTTAAAAAAAAAAAAAAAAAAAAAAGTCTCATTGGACCTGTATCTGAAAAAGCTCTGGCATTACCTTCCTGTCCAGAGCAGATTTGTGATTTACTACGAAATATCATTTTCAGCCATTGATCCATAGCATATAAATGTCTGTCTACAACCTTTTATAACTTAATTTTCTTTTATCTAAGAGTAAATCATGCTGTTTTACATCCCATGTTTTTATCACTGCCTATTTCTTTGGTCCATTCCATCATTGTAAACTAAACTCAGAAATGAACCCTGTCAGGGAAATTATTTTGTTACTGGAAGAAATAAAACAGTAAGGTCACAGAGCAAAAGTTTATCATCAAAATAATTGGCCATAAAAATGGAAGATAAATAATAAAGAAAACAAAACTAGACTGTATAGATGGTCAGGAGAAATAAAGCTTGGGTACAGTTTAGCATTAACGCGGGCCAGCACCTGTCCCACTGCCCCTGCCCCACACACCAGGCACCAGGGCTCCAACACTGCCACCACACCCCCACCAGACTCCCACACACACTCCTCCCTCCACCCCACACACATATGCACATACCTCCCTGCACCCCCAACACCCACACGCACTCCCCCCACACACCCATGAACTCCTTCCTCCACCCTGATACTCACATACTGTCTCCCTCTGCCCCCACACATGCCCTCATGTTCCTTGGGCCACTCCTACAAACCACCCCTCCATCCCCTACCCCATCCATACAGCCCCTCCCTCCACCCCCCACCTCCAACACAGAGCCATCACCTCCCCATGCCCCCATCAGTCCCTCCCCATCACCTGCATTTCCTTCCTACAACCACTCAGACACACACACCCTGAGCTTCCTGTGCACACACACACAGCCTTATACAAGTACTAGACTGGACACGGTACTGTGGAGTCCCAGCAGGCTGACGTCCGGACGGCGGCGCCATCTTGAAGCGGTCCACTCTGCAATTTCTACTCTACAACCTTCAGTGATAAATATCTATTTCCCTTGAATATTATGAAGTTGTAGTGGTATAGTTATTATCACATAAGACTTAATATTTTTAGACTCAAGTTAAAGTCTCGCAAGAAGCATGTTTTTTTCTTCCTCAGATGCCCATCAGAAAGCATTTTTATCATTAGACGTGACGAATTTTAAGATGCCTGTCAGTTAATTTGTTATTAATTTCGGTTTTATGGCAATATATTAAAAGATTAGGCCTATGAAAAAATATATTTTGTTAGTAGAATAAGGACACTATCAACTTTACAGGTAAATACAGTGCTCAAAATTATTCATACCCTCCAATGAAATAAAATGCTAAATTGACAATATTATTAAAATAACAAACTAAAAGAAACAAAGAATTACTAAATAAAATTTTGTGAAACAAAATGTTGTTTTATTGAATTTCAGTTTAATGGAATTATAGTAATAAAAAAAAAATTGTCCCAAACATATAACAGCACCTTTCTCATGAACATGGACCAACATACCTGTCAACAGGTGCAGACATCTGATTGGACGTTGCAGAAAACACCTGATTGCAGTGATTGTCTCAAAGTGTTGCTCGACAAAATTTTAGTTCAGAAACCACATTATGCTTTTTTACTTGTTTTATTCATTTATTTATTTCAAGATTTCTGTGCAGGACTGTGATCCCAGGTTGAAAATGCCAACGTGAATGAAGCCAGATAGACCCTGGTGTTCATATTATTGACATCAGCATATTTGGTATACAGCATGCAGAAAGCCTGAATGATTGACCTACTTTTTTAAGAGGAGTTGGGAAGCTGAAAGCCGATGGTGACCTCAGGTCTGGCAGTCTGACCGCTCCTGTCAGTCATCTGCTTGAAGTTTTTGCAGCAGAGGGCAGCCTCATATCGTTGACGATAAAATCTTTTCCTGTGAGGGCGACCCCCCCCCTATCGTCCTACGGTTCTGCTCTCTGGGAGACCTTCAGGGAAAAGTAACGTTAGCAAGAAAATAAGTTTGTTAGATTGCTGACAAGCAGGCGAACACAACACAGTCAGCAGAGGAGACATTCACTGCGGGGTGAGTAGTAACGTTACAGATGTCTATGGGGAGATTATAACGAACAAATACAAATATGTCTTACCTGTGCAAGTTAATTCCCCGTTGTTTGAACTGCGCAGTACGTCGGTTTTTAAAACTGTAGGGTGCTTAATGTTGAGGAAATTTTCATCGGCCACGCAGCAGTCCCACACTGTGTTTTGGCCAGTCGACCGCTTGAAGATGGCCGCCAGCTCTGCCGTCAGAAAAGGGGAGGGACCAATCTAGTCTCTATTTAAATCTGTGCACACACACCTCACTCCCCCTGCATGCTCCTTCCTCCATACACACCCACCGTTCCCCTCCCATAAGCCCCTCCTTCATGTGTGCCTTCTCCCTGCTTTCATCCACACACACCTACACACTCTCCATCCACACCCTCCTCCTCCTACACTCCTCTCCCCTCCTGCATGGTCCTCCCTCCTGTCACTCCCACATTCACTCTCTCCAACACCAACCCTTGTACACCTGCATACACCTGCACACACATGCCCAGAGGTACCTTATCCTCTTACACACAAACTCACACCTCATCCCTCCAACACCTTATCAATTTCCCCTTTCACCCTCTCATTTGTTTGTTCTCATACACCCACCCCACTCTCACCCTTACTTCGGTCCCTCCTGAGCAGTGACCTGACTGGAGAGAGAACCACAAGCTCCAAGTTCGGTCTCCACCGCCATCCCAGGCACTAGGTACCCCCACCTCCAGGGATTCCCTCAGGACAGGACAGGCCAGGCACGGCTGTCCCCACAGCCAGGGGGTTGGCATCTGCAGCTAAGGCAGAGGTCGGCAACCCAAAATGTTCAAAGAGCCATATTGGACCAAAAAAACGAAAAACAAATCTGTCTGGAGCCGCAAAAATGCAAAAGTCTTAAATAAGCCGGTCGGCAACCTGTTTCAGCCAAACAGCCTTTTAGACCCGTTTCCTACAATAAAGAAAACACTGGAGCATCAACTGACTTTTAACATTGATAATTAAATAAAACTTTAACGTTAAATGTGTTGCATTTAACATAAAAACGAGAAAACGAAATTACATTTCTGCATCCAGCAAAAAACCATTTTAAACTAAAAAAAAGAAAAGACGTCGGGTTGAAGGTCACTTTTTAAAAAAAAAATCTATTTTAGTTGTTGTATTTATGTAGGATGGAAAAAGACGCAGCTTTAATCATCTACCAGCAGCAAACCAAACACGCTGTCCTGTCTGTGCCGTCATCCTTTTACTGCCGCGTGCAGTAAGCTACCCGAAAAATGAAATTACTGTTTCACAAAATATGAACATAGCTACGCAAAATAATCTGGTCAGCAGTGAAAACAAATGAATCTGCCCACGCAGCACTGAACATGCTCCGTGCATCAGACACTTTTTTTTTTTTTTTTTTCTTCTCTATCGTCGGCCTACCTGCTGGAGAAGTGATCAAAGCGCAGCATGACAGGGTCGGAGTGGATAAATAAGCTTTTGCTCGTTTATTATTCACTTTAAATGCCAGAACTGCAGCAACAGCGCAACAGAGACGCTCCGCTGTGAGGCGTTCGTGGGATAGTGCGCCAGGAGGAAAGTTCAGCGCTCCGCGGCACGTCCACACTCAGTGACATTCTTTGTTTGTAATTAATTCTGTTTTTAATGTTTAATTCCGTGATTGCTTTTTTGCATCGCATTTGCAGTGCTCGGAGAACGCGGGAAAAGTGCGCAACTGTACATGAATCCCTCAGAGGGATCATCATAATCCTCAAATTTAGAATAAGATAAGAAACTTTATTGTCTCTCAAGGGGACATTTGTCTTGGTCTTTTAGAATCACATTATTAAAGTGAACCAACCAAAATACAATACACTTTAGTAGAATAGTCATTAATTCATTTTCCAATGCCAGGGAGCCGCAACAGAGGGACTAAAGAGCCGCATGCGGCTCCGGAGCCGCGGGTTGCCGACCCCTGAGCTAAGGGGTCGGCACTGGCCCCTGGAGGCACCCGTCTACCCCATACCAAGGAGTGGAGACAGTGATGAGAGGAGGAGCAGCAGAAGAGCCAGAGCCCAAGACCCACAATCCCCAGGCCTGCCTAGTGAACCCCCCAAGAGTCACGCGACAATCCCGTACACACATAAAGAAAAAAGAAAAAAAAGTGAGCTTTAACAATGCTGAATTTCCCTTCTGGGATGAATAAAGTATTTTTCATTTAATTTTTTTCATTCACATCCTTGCCCTCCCACACAACATTCACCTGCCATCCTTCCCACACGCCAGTATTCACCTGGAAAGAAAAAACATACACACAATCACACCTTGATTTCTCAATCACGTACACTCAAACATCTCCCACAGACTAACACATTAACACCCCCACCACACATGCAGTGTGGTGCCACCCATGCACCACGGCCAAAATAGGCACACACCCGTGTCCATGCCAACACCCCCCGTCCATCCACACCCCCAATTGACCCCTCCAACACATACAGTGCATGAGTACCCAGCCCCCATAAATCCACGTCAATAGTGCGCACCCCTCATCCTCCACATCCACCAGTATTTACATACACACGAGACTTTGATATCTCAATCACACCCCCGCCCTCCACAAACAAACACACCAACAACACAGCTGAGGAAGCCAGACTAAAGGTCACCAGCTTCTGAAAAGAACCCTGTTCTGCCCCATAACCCCCGGTAGAGTTTTGAGACTCTCACCATTTGTGTATTCCTGAGGTGACAAGATACAGTTTGGTTTGAGTTGATTGGCTGGTGAATGGCTCAGTTACCTCAAACCTCCTGTGTTAACCAATAATTTAGTGGCAGATAAAGAATGAACTCTTCCCTAGAAGACTGTGGTCGTCATCCAACTGTGATAGTTGTTGTTCAGGAACATCTCAGAGGCTTAGTAGGTGTATGCGTCTCTCCTTGCTGGAAACTTTTACCCAAAACAGTTACGACAGATAGCTGCACTATGTATACGATGCCAAATGTTACATATCACAGTTTCATGTGAACCCAGATAAAGAAGTTAATTTGTAATGTTTTCCTTTAACAGGTATACACTGGATCACAACTTCAGTCTGGCTGTAGATATCCCAGAGAACAAAGACCCTGGAGATCTTGAGGGAATTCTTCAAGATGACCCAGCAGACAAAGTGAAGGAAGCAGTTTCAGGGGATCAAGTGTATCGAGGCACCAGGATGGTTGCAGCAGCAAACTCAGAGGCACTGTTACGTGTCCTCAAGAACATGCAACCCTTGTTGAAAAGTAGTCAGGGTAATGTCCTCATAATCTATAATGATGGGTTGCCAAATGCAGATGACAGTGATATTGCTAAAAAGATCAATGGTATCATGGGGAAATGGAATAGTTCTGCGTTTGTTTTCTCAAAAGCAGCTCAGTCCTCTCAAGAACTGTCAGAACTCGGGATTAAAAACATCTTCAGGTGTTTTAATCCTGGTGATTCGTTTCAGTGCTCAAGCTGCTCCTCAGGTGAAGATACTACCTCCTCTTGTGTTGAAAACATGAACCCATCAGAGCAAAGTACAGATGACTCTGCTACTCGTAATGATGAAGGTGCCAATGAAGGCACTGGTGGAGGTACTGATACAGGCCCTGATGTAGGTACTGGTGGAGGTACTAACACTGGCCCTGTTGTGGGTACTGGTGGAGGTACTAACACTGGCCCTGATGTAGGTACTGGTGGAGGTACTAATACAGGCCCTGTTGTGGGTACTGGTGGAGGTGCTAACACTGGCCCTGTTGTGGGTACTGGTGGAGGTACTAACACTGGCCCTGATGTAGGTACTGGTGGAGGTACTAATACAGGCCCTGATGTAGGTACTGGTGGAGGTACTAACACTGGCCCTGTTGTGGGTACTGGTGGAGGTACTAACACTGGCCCTGATGTAGGTACTGGTGGAGGTGCTAACACTGGCCCTGATGTAGGTATTGGTGGAGGTACTAACACTGGCCCTGATGTAGGTACTGGTGGAGGTATTAATACAGGCCCTGATGTAGGCACTGGTGGAGGTACTAATACAGGCCCTGATGTAGGCACTGGTGGAGGTACTAATACAGGCCCTGATGTAGGTACTGGTGGAGGTGCTAACACTGGCCCTGATGTAGGTACTGGTGGAGGTACTAACACTGGCCCTGATGTAGGTACTGGTGGAGGTATTAATACAGGCCCTGATGTAGGCACTGGTGGAGGTACTAATACAGGCCCTGATGTAGGTACTGGTGGAGGTACCTAACACTGGCCCTGTTGTCGGTACTGGTGGAGGTACTAACACTGGCCCTGATGTAGGTACTGGTGGAGGTGCTAACACTGGCCCTGATGTAGGTATTGGTGGAGGTACTAACACTGGCCCTGATGTAGGTACTGGTGGAGGTATTAATACAGGCCCTGATGTAGGCACTGGTGGAGGTACTAATACAGGCCCTGATGTAGGTACTGGTGGAGGTACTAACACTGGCCCTGATGTAGGTACTGGTGGAGGTACTGAAAAAGGCCCTGACTTAGGTACTGGTGGAGGTACAAACACTGGCCCTGATGCAGGTACTGGTGGAGGTGCTAACACTGGCCCTGATGTAGGTATTGGTGGAGGTACGAACACTGGCCCTGATGTAGGTACTGGTGGAGGTATTAATACAGGCCCTGATGTAGGCACTGGTGGAGGTACTAATACAGGCCCTGATGTAGGTATTGGTGGAGGTACTAACACTGGCCCTGATGTAGGTACTGGTGGAGGTACGAACACTGGTCCTGATGTAGGTACTGGTGGAGCGACTGAACAAGGGCCTGATGTAGGCAATGAGGTAGACACTGGAATGGCCACTAATGAAGGACAAGGTAAGATGAAGACGGGAGGTAGACAAGGAAAAGGTGGCAAGATAAGGAAAGGTGATAGACGAAGAAGAGGCAGGCGAGGAAAAGGTGGCAAAATGAGGAAAGAAGGTAGACGAAGTAAAGGTGACAAGAGGAGGAAGGGAGGCAGACGAGGAAAAGGTGGCAAGATGAGGAAAGGAGGTAGACGAGGTAAAGGTGGCAAGATGAGGAAAGGAGGTAGACGAGGTAAAGGTGGCAAGATGAGGAAAGGAGGTAAACGAAGAAAAGGTGGCAAGATGAGGAAAGGAGGTAGACGAGGAAAAGGTGGCAAGATGAGGAAAGGAGGTAGACGAGGAAAAGGTGTCAAGATGAGGAAAGGAGGTAGGCGGAGGTAAAGGTGGCAAGATGAGGAAGGGAGGCAGAAGAGGAAGAGGTGGCAAGATAAGGAAAGGAGGTAGACGAGGTAAAGGTGGCAAGATGACGAAAGGAGGTAGACGAGGTAAAGGTGGCAAGATGAGGAAAGGAGGTAGACGAGGTAAAGGTGGCAAGATAAGGAAAGGAGGTAGACGAGGTAAAGGTGACAAGAGGAGGAAGGGAGGCAGACGAGGTAAAGGTGGCAAGATGAGGAAAGGAGGTAGACGAGGTAAAGGTGGCAAGATGAGGAAAGGAGGTAGACGAGGTAAAGGTGGCAAGATGAGGAAAGGAGGTAAACGAAGAAAAGGTGGCAAGATGAGGAAAGGAGGTAGACGAGGAAAAGGTGGCAAGATGAGGAAAGGAGGTAGACGAGGAAAAGGTGTCAAGATGAGGAAAGGAGGTAGGCGAGGTAAAGGTGGCAAGATGAGGAAGGGAGGCAGAAGAGGAAGAGGTGGCAAGATAAGGAAAGGAGGTAGACGAGGTAAAGGTGGCAAGATGAGGAAAGGAGGTAGACGAGGAAGAGGTGACAAGATGAGGAAGGGAGGTAGAAGAGGAAGAGGTGGCGAGATGAGGAAAGGAGGCAGACGAGGTAAAGGGTGGCAAGATGAAGAGAAGAGGAAGACGAGGAAGAGGTGGCAAGAGATGAGGAAAGGAGGCAGACGAGGAAGAGGTGGCAAGATGAAGAGAAGAGGAAGACGAGGAAGAGGTGGCAAGATGAGGAAGGGACAGATGTTGCTGCAGGTGAAGTAGATCATAATGAGTTTAATTAAAAACAAGTGAAAACTAATCTGAGCATTACGACGACGAATGATCAAACAACACGTATCTTATTGATACATGAATATTGGCTCGGTAAAATATTTCATCTCTACTCGTTCCACAGACCATTTAGCTATTTTAGAGGATGTGGTGGAATTTCCTGTCAAAAGTCACATTGGAAGATCAAGAATAAATGTAGCGAACACTGTGTTTGTAATGAAACCTTCCTAATTCGTCCATGTCACATGGCTTCTCCTTTACCACAGACACAAATTAGTTCATAGATGTTTCTACTATCTACTGGTGAAATCATGCAAAGGTTCCTTTTTGAGACATTTCACAGCAACATCCTGTTACCCTTCCGAGGAAGGCTGCATGGTGTAGCTGAAACATGTCACGGTAGAAGGTCATGTTGTAATTCTGAACTTCTTAACTGTCTTAGAAAAGGGAACCTTTGCGTGACAAACATTGTGCTTCTTTTAACTGCTCCCCTAATGTCCTGGTTTTATAAAGATTTGCCACAACACCAAATAAATAATAAAAATTGCTGAGCCACCAAATGCATCGTTGTGTCAAGATTTTTCATTCACTGTTTTTCCTTGTTCAGTGTATTTTATTAGTGGGAATAAAACAGAGTAGCAGGGTTTTTTTTTAAGTGTTTGAATATAGCATTAAACATGAGCTCTTACTTTGCTCCCCCTTTCATGATTTTAAGTTTATTTTAACCCAAATGAATAAACCTGCAGTACAAGAACATTTTCATTTGTTCTGGGCACTTGCTAAGGCAGGTTTAAATATCAATTCACTTAATAAAAAAGTAATTATTGCAGTATTATTTGCTTTTATCAAAGTTTTGATTAAAAACAAACCAACAAACAAAACAAAAAAGCTATCTACAGTAATGGTGCAAAAAGCTGAATACAGCTCCTAGCAACCCCCCCCCCCCCCTCTAAAACACGACTCACAATAAGTTAAGGGTATTGTTATTTACATGAGTGCTTTTTCTATTTGGTCTGAGTTTTAATTAAATATGCAAAAGTTCCCTTTGATATTGCTAATAATGAATGAGAAGAAACACCATTTTCATTAGTTTAATATTTTTTACCCCCCAAATTTAAAAAATTTCAAGGATAGCCCCAAATAACAAAAATTGACAATGTCAGTTGCAGGTGTTTCCACCATTTGCCGCAATGACAGCTTGACAACGATGTTTGGTGCTCCTCACTAGCCTCATGATGTTCTGTGGCAATGCGTTCCCACTTTCCACAATCACACGAGTTCTGCCAGGTCATGTGCGGGGTGCCGAGATGTCTATCCCCCCAGTCCTCTGCCCTTCAGCCTGGTCCCCCCAGACCCCGTGCTCTATGCGGTTCAGGCCCCCGCGCCCAACACCACCGTCCTCCTTAAGTCCTCTAGTGCCTTGTTTGACGTTCGTTTCCCAACGCTCTAACTAGTCTCCGGAGGCGGCCAGACCCACTCTTCACCCTTCTTAACGTTCCCCCTCTAGGAACAACAGCCCATCCTGCCTGCGACACCCCAAAGAAAAAGAAATTATTAAAAATGGACCATTCACGATCAGTTGTTGTATTGAGTCATGTTTTCTCACTCATGTCATAATGTCAATCATCTATGATGGAAGAAAACTGTAGTTACCGAGTGAATGACAGAAAATAATGTGGTTAAGTTTAATCATTATGGCAAGATAGGCCTCCCTATACTTAGCTTACGTTAGATAAAGCTGTGGGTATCAACCACAGAAACAAAAACATTTATAGTGGTGTACGCAAATTATACGCAATCTATGAGGACTCACGTCATATTTACGCATTTGTCAGCTGTTCATGATGAGATGCACCTGCTTCGCTCAATAAAAGCATGGCCATTTACGCATACCCATATCAGACCCGCATCAGATGTCTGCGCAGAGAACCAAACCAAAAACCACCCCTCCAGTCACCAAACCACCCTCCGCCACACTTTATATTGAACTATAAAACACTTCAGTACCACCCAACCACCCATTTATGTCCCCCTACTACCTTTCTCTGCCAACCTCACCAAAGGCATGTTAAAAATCATAGGTGGCACTGGGCAGTGATTCAAAAATGGCAAACACAACCTCTGAGTGTAATATGTGGAGCATTCCCATTACTTTGCGTTTACGCAGGCCTTTGAAGAATTGGGCACGAGTGAGTGACAGAACAAGCCATTCTTTATTAATCACGTCAACCATTTGCGGGATTACTGTTTGTTGAATGCACGTGCGTCATCCTGACGCACACTTTACGCACCAGATACAGTATGTCGCCCATTTACCAAATGCTGCCATGTGGAGCTCATTTAACATAAGATGTGTGTAGGTGATTACATCCCTCCAAGATTTCCCCAACAACAGAACCCACAAAAATTTTGAGTTTGTGCATATCGTTGCTAAGCTTGTCAGGAGTTCCAGGAGTTGATCTATTTTTTTACGAACAAGAAAATGTTACCCTTTTTCAGTGTTTCAATCACCTAGCCACCGTTTCCCGATTCTACTACTGAGCATCGATATGACACACACGCACGTTTCAGGAACCCTCTTGGCGGGGTCCCCTTCAGCCATTACGTCAACAAATAGCGCCAGAATGACCATTATTTATAGGGCATCTGCAAATTTCCAATCGCCTACACCTGTTTAGCACAATTTGGCCAATACACAATATACAATGAGCTTTTCAATGAATATTTGCAATCACTGGTAATCACATGCATATTTTACGTTTGTCTTCAGCCACACATCGTATAAATGGGCTCAATATCAGCGTCGGAAAATACAACCTCCCCTTGTGGTGTCGTCGATTCCGGCCTCGCTCTTTTTTTCAGCCCTAGAGTGGATAGCTTCTGTTAGGCCTTCTACGTGTAGCGTAGCCAAGAGTTTCTTCAGGATAGACGCATTAAAGAAGCATCTGGGACGGGGGTATCTTTGTGATCCTTTGTTGGGAAGAGAGCTTCCTGAGGCCTTCTTTAACCAAGAGTCTTCTGGGTGCCTGTCTGTCATCCGGTAGTTTCTGTACTCTATGTCCAGTGCCATTATGTGTGTTATGATTTATTGGCAGACGTGACTGACACCCCGCCCGATGATGAAAAGTGTGCTTTCCTTATATAACCAGAGAGGAGGAGCACCCAACATAACATCCTTCTGAGCAGAAAGTTGGGGATGTGCTGACGAAATGTTGGATGATGATGGGTTAATTGAATGAAATGAAATGAAAAATACTTTTTTTTATCCCAGAAGGGAAATTCACAATGTAAAAAGCTCTCTTTTTTCTTTTTTCTTTTCTTTTTTTTAACAATATAACATTGATAATAATAATAATAATAAGTCAGTCGGTCAGTCAGTCTTGTTCTTTAGGGTGATGACTGCTGGTAGGAATGAATTTCTGTATCTCTCCGTCCTACAGCGAACCTGACGCAGCCTCCCACTGAACACACTCTGTTGATTCTTCACCGTTTTGTGGAGAGGATGGGAAGAGTCCTCCATCATCTTCATCAGCTTGTGCAGCATTCTTTTCTTAACGATCAGCTCCAGCGGCTCCAGAGTTATCCCCAGCACAGAACCAGCTTTCTTGATCAGCTTGTTTAGTTTCTTCAAGTCTCTGATTCTGATGCTGCTGCCCCAGCAGATGCTGCAAAGCTAATTGCACTTTCCACAACAGACTTGTAGAAGATCTGCAACATCTTGGTGCAGACGTTGAATGATCTCAGCTTCCTTAAGAAGTAGAGTCTGCTCTGACCTTTCTTGTAGATGTAGTCACTGTTGCATTTCCAATCGAGTCTGTTGTCCAGCTGAACTCCAAGGTATTTGTAGTTCTCTACCACCTCCACCTCCTCTTCCAGGATGTAGACAGGACTATGCTGCTTATTCTTGCTCCTCCTGAAGTCAACAATCATCTCTTTAGTCTTGCTGGTATTTAAGATGAGCTGATTGTTAACGCACCATTTCAGAAACTGATTGACCAGTTCCCTGTACTCGGCTTCTTGTCCATCACTGATACACCCCACAACTGCAGAGTCATCAGAGTATTTCTGCAGATGACAGGATCACAGTTGTACTGGAAGTCTGAGGTGTACAGTGTGAAGAGGAATGGTGAGAGTACAGTTCCTTGTGGTGCTCCAGTGCTGCTGACCACCATCTCAGACACACAACCTTTCAGTCTCACAAACTGTGGTCTGTTTGTTAGGTAGTCGTAAATCCAGGTGGTTGTGGAGGATCCACCTGGAAGTTATGGAGCTTCTGACATAGCAAAGCAGGCTGAATAGTATTAAATGCACTTGAAAAATCAAAGAACATGACCCTCAAAGTGCTGCCTGACTGGTCCAGATGAGAGTGGGCTCTCTGAAGCAAGAAGATGATGGCGTCTTCAACCCCAAGCCCATTACGATATGTGAACTGTAATGGGTCCTGAAAGGTGTTGACTTGCTTGTTGAGGTGAGCCAGTAAGAGTCTCTCCAGGACTTTCATGATGTGAGATGTCAGAGCAACTGGTCTGTAGTCATTTGGTTCAGCTGGTTGTGGTTTTTTAGGGACAGGAACAAGACAGGATGTTTTCCACAGCACTGGAACTCTGTTCTGTCTCAGGCTGGTGTTAAAAAGGTGCTGGAGAACCAGACATAGTTGTTCTGAGCAGGTCTTGAGAACTCTGGGACTGACACCATCTAGACCTGCAGCCTTGTTCCGGTTCAGTTTCTCTAGTTGTTTCTTGACCTGGTCACAGGAGACAGTCAGGCTGGAGGTGGAGGCAAAAGAGGTCTCAGGATGTCCTGATGTGGAGGGAGATGAGGCTGAATTCAGGTCCATGACTGAGGTGCAGGGTGACAGAGTGGAGGTGGGACAGGAAAGCTGTGGGCTCATGGAGGGTGTGTGGTGTGTTGGGTTGTCGGCAGAGGGAGAACTGAACCTATTGAAGAACATGTTCAGTTCGTTAGCTCTGTCCAGACCTCCATCAGTCTGGTCCCCCTTTAACTTGAAGCCAGTGATCTTCTTCATTCCCGACCACACATCCCTCACGTTGTTCTGCTGGAGCTGCTGTCCAACTTCTTCCTGTAGTCCTCCTTCACTTCTTAGTCTGTGTTTTCAGTTGTTTTTGTGTGGTCTTCAGTAACTCCCTGTCTCCATCCCTGAAAGCTTTCTTTTTGATGTTCAGCAGCTTTTTCAGGTCACTGGTGATCCAGGGTTTGTTATTGGGGAAGCACCTCACTGTTCTTGTTTGAACGATGCTGTCCACACAGAAGTTTATGTAATCTGTCACACACTCAGTCATGGCATTGATGTCATCTCCATGAGGTTCACAGAGGACATACCAGTCTGTGGCCTCAAAGCACCCTCTCAGAGCATCTTCAGCCTCAGTAGACCAGGTTTTAATCGTCCTCCTAATGACTGGTTGCTGCTGAACGATGGGCTTGTAGGTGGAGGTGAGAAGAACCAGATTATGATCTGATCTTCCTAAAGGAGGCAGGGCAGAGGAGCTGTATGCATTCTTAGTATTTGCATAAAATAAGTCCAACATCTTATTTTCTCTGGTGGAGCAGCTGACAAACTGCTGGAAAGTTGGTAACGTAGCAGAGAGGGAGACGTTGTTGAAGTCTCCAGAGATCGCCATGAATGAGTTTGGATGCTGTGTTTGTAGTTTAGCCACGACGGAGCTGATGACATCACAGGCTGTCTCTGGTGCGGTACCTGGTATTATATAAACCGCTACCAGAATAACACAGGCAAACTCTCTGGGCAAATAATATGGACGGAAACTCACAGCTAACAGTTCAATGTCTCTTGTGCAGATCTTCTCCTTGACAGTGACGTGTCCTGGATGGCACCAACGCTGATTGACCAGCACTGCAATTCCGCCTCCCTTTAGCTTCCCGCTGAGCTGTTTATTTCGGTCTGCACGGACCGTCTTGAAGCCGTGTACAGACGCATTACAGTCCGGGATGTGTTCATGCAGCCATGTCTCGGTGAAGCACATAATACTGCACTCTCTGTATTCCTTCTGAGACCTTGTTAGCACTTCAAGCTCGTCCATCTTGTTAGCTAGCGATCTCACGTTACCCATCACAACAGTTGGAAGAAACGGTTTAAATCTCCACCGTTTTTCTCTCTGCCTTACCCCTGCCCTGCATCCTCTTGTCTTTCTCTTTAACTCCACTGGGATTTGATGTGTTATTTCGCTGGTAATCTTGATTTTGGAGAGTTTTAACAGTTGATCTCTGTGGTAAACAATTTTCCGTTCCCATGGATACACATCATAACAAGTAGTGAAAAAAGCCAAAAATATGAAGAAAAATCTCCTAAATTGCACAGCCTTCAAACCAGCATAAAAAATACTCCCAGAAAAACCTAATCTGACAAGTAATGTCAATAAAAAAGACAACTATATTTGAAAAAACACAAAAGCTATGAGAGAGCTGTTACAAACTGCAGCCACCTAGCAGCGCATTCCGGATTTTACATAAATTATGTCTCTGAGGTAGAAAACGTGCAGTGACTGAGCCATCTACAAAAACCAAATCTGTTTTACGCTGGCTGGTGATGCCTCCCCGGACCCCTTGCACCTCCTCCACCAAAACTAACCCTGGGGACGATGTACGCATATTGCTCACCTCGCCTCTCTCCCGCAACGCTGATGACCATCATTTCTGTGCAAGGTGACACTCATCAGTGAACAGGACAGTAGACCAGTGCTGCATTGTCCAGGTCAGATGGTCTTGTGCCCACTGCAAACCTTCACGGCGGTGTCTTGGTGTCAGTGGAATCTTCTGTAACGGTTGTCTGGCATTCTAGCCAAAGAGGTGGAGTCAGTTGCAGATGGTTTGTCTGGAAACCCTAGGACCCCTCACATCTCGTAAACGGGCCTGCAGTTCTGTGGCACTTGCATAGCGATGTCTGAGTGCATAGGTCCTGAGGTACTGGTCACCCGTTGCAGTTCGGTCACTCTTGGGGGCCCCACTCCTGGGGTCCGCTGCGAACTGTTCCAGTAGTTCTGTGTCTTGATGCAAGTCTGCTGATGACACTTTGACACACACAAAGTTCACGAGCAACATCAGACTGCATGCCACCGACCCAAAGACGTGCTATGGCCAGGTGGCACTGCTCGTCCGTTAAGTGACATTGTGTGTTAGTTAGTTAGTTACAGATCTTGGCATGAAAAAGTTCCCCTTTCAGCCGACTGCCAGCCACTTACCAGCGACTTGTCTGCTAATTCAATCGCACAGAGAAACGCCTGTGTGCCCAGGGGAAACGAATTCCGAGTAAAAATGAATACCCGGAACAAGGACATTTCCACACGCCAAGTTTGGACACCGTACGCGATGGCGTATTTGCGGGACAAGTCGTTCAGTCAGTGATAGTGCAGAAAAAGGAGGAACTTTTTCATTCCCAGATCTGTAGTTCGATTTATTCATCATACAACAATACATAAAGATACATCAGTCTTCACATTTACAATTTATAAAGACTGAAAGGTATAGGCTGAAGCAAAAGCGTATATTGCCTAACCTACAACAAAATTCCTAACTTAATCCTCCAATTGAGGGAAGAGGAAAAAAACAAGAACTAGATATAAACAAGAAAATATGTTTTCTTTTACCACATTTCCCCCATTTTCCTTATCTCCTACATAGTCCACACATGCTGTACTGTCCACATTTGTCCTGGTCCAACTGGTTAAACAGTCATATAACTGGATGAGGAGGATGATAATGAGGAAGGTTTTATTATCAGATGCTGATGAGGAACTCTGACTGAATCAGGTTGTCATCATGTTTGTCTGGATGGAAATGATGTGATTGCAGCTTTTAAATGCTGGTTGGTTAAATGTTGATGTCTGAAGTTCACAGCTTCCATACGGAGAGTTTGTCTTTCTGTTTCCATAGTAACAACAATGATTATTTTACTGCAGACACATTTGGTCGGTCCTGCTGGACCAAACATGTCTCCACTGATGGGTGGCTGAAAATGATCCAGGAGTCCTGTTGTACTGAGGCTTGTGATGAGGGTAGGAGACGGACATGACTGATGGATGATGGTTTTCTGTGAATGTTGGTCTACATCAGGAGTGTCTGGTCCTCGAGGACCACAATCCTGCAGGTTTTAGATGTCTCCCTGGTCCAACACACCTGATCCAAATTCACAGCTTATTAAGTTCTATCCAAACATGTTGACCCATCAGTCTGATTCAGGTGCTGCAGAAGGAAACATCCAAAACCTGCAGGATGTCCCGTCTGTCCCTGTGGACAGACTTTGGACACTCCTGGTCTACATGGAATGAGTTTTGGTGATTACTCCGCCTGCGTGTGCACACTTGTGAATGTGTGAGTAGGGCTGTGTTAAAAAATCAATTTTCTAATTCTGAATCTATTCTCATATTAATTTCCAAAGATCGATTTTTCTGACATTTTTTTTAAATGACCATCTAAAGGATAAGTTTCTTTTTTTTTCAACCTGATCTTATTTCTAGGAGTTTATACGTAAACTAATTCCCCAGTAACAATTCTGTATCACTCTGATTCCTACGTGAGATATTTAGATTTTTTCGCGATCAGCGTATGCCCATATAATGCAAGGCCTCAATATATGCCATTATCTGCCGCAATACTCCTTTAATTTCATCAATACTTACTAATGAATGAACAAACTAACGAGTACCATTGAACACAAATATCAAAATTTTAAAGCTCTACGAAGAAGGTGGTGTACTGTAATATGTGGAAAACGTTGTGCATGTTGTGGGAACGCACAGCTGAAGCCTCCATGGCTTAGATGTAGGAAACATTGTGAGATCCCTCAATGTGCACCAAAATTAGGCTTTTAAAAAATGAAATGCCAAAAAAAAAAAAAATTCTGGGAGCATGCCGCTAGACATTCTGAGGATTCATGATAAGTCCATCCTTGTATGTATTTTCCATGTCTTCAACTTGGGAAATGTTTTTCCAAATGAAAGTTTTTCACTGGGTCAAAAAGTCACGTTCTATATTAATATAATCATTTAGGTCAAATTGTTCCTCACCCTGTGTAACTGATGTAGTTTTTTAAAAGATTTTTTTATTTTGCATTTACTTGAGTCTCAGTATAGTTTCTGTTTACACATCTGGGGCCTCATTTCTAAAGCTTGCTTACGCACAAAAACTGGGCTAGAAAGAGCGTAGGCAACTTCTTTCGTGAAAGTTGGATTTATAGAAAAAAAAACTAGCTTAGGAATGTGCGTAACCTTAAGCAAAATTACAGACCGTGTAGGATCGCTGCACCACACAACACAGTCGCACTGACACGGCGTTTCCTCCACAGTTCTACAGCGACTTCTGGAACAGACCTCTGTTACATCATCACCACCACAACAACCTGCTGTCACTCAGCAGACTTTAGTTTTCTGTGATTCCACTGTGACGCCCAAATAAAATGTTTCTGTGAGGCTCCAACTTACCAACAAGCACCCCCTCCACTTCAGTCTCCACCGTAATTATGTTTTATTGTTTTTTTGTTCGCAAGGATTCAGCTTTAAATGCCTCAGATCAGCCCCCCCATTTACATGCAGAAACATCCATTAGGTGCTTTGCATTGACCATTTATGGAAGAATGTGGGTGTGTAGGGGAGCACTTCCTGCACCAAACTTCCAGACAGAGTGTGATTTATAAGAGGGAATTGCTTGAATCTGTGCGGCGGCACGGTTTTATAAATCGGAATATTTTTTGGCGTACGCAAAGTTTAGATTTTGGGCGTAAGTAGACTTTTAGTAAAGACCCTACGCACAGTTTTATAAATGAGGCCACAGGAGTCTGGAGGAAATATTTGGCAGAGCAGGTAAGGGAACTGTGAACCGGCTCTGACAAGTTCCAGCACATACAGTGTTTGCAAAAATGAAACTGCACATAAAATAACCCGATTCAAAAACAAAGAATTTAAACATAAAATATATAGGTTGAAG
>JALJCO010012232.1:0-57500 GCA_023101725.1 Atherinomorus stipes | reverse complement strand
TCAGTGAAGGTTTTAAACTTATCGTCTCTGTCAGGAGTCAAGATGCTGCGGTGGATTGAGGTTTTTTTAAACGAAATGAAAAAAATACTTTATTTATTCCAGAAGGGAAATTCAATATTGTAATAAGTTCGTACTCTTTTTGTTGTTGTTGTTTTTAACAATATAACATATATGAAATAATCATACAACAATCATAAGTCAGTCAGTCTTGTTCTTCAGGGTGATGCTGCTGGCAGGAATGAATTTCTGAACACCTCCGTCCTTCAGCAAACTTGACGCAGCCTCCCACTGAACACACACTGTTGATTCTTAACTGTCTTGTGGAGAGCATATAAAATTTTTTTCCTGAATTTCTCTGGATCGCAGCATGATGTCTAGCTTTTTAGGAACTTTTGGTCTACTTAACTTTATCAGGCAGGTCCTATCTAAGTGATTTCTTGATTGAGAACAGGTCTGGCAATGATCCCTCCTGGGTGTGGCTAAAGAAATTGAACTCAGCTTTCCAAAGATGTAATAAACCACAGTTAATTTATGTTTTAACATAAATTCATAAATTCAAAAATCACTTTTTCACACAAGGCCATTGAGGTTTGGATTTTTCCCCCTTGCTAATAAAAATCTTCATTTAAAACTGCATTTTGTGTTTACTTGTGTTATCTTTGTCTCACATTTTAATTTGTCTGATGATCTGAAACATATAAGTATGACAAAATGCAAAAAAAAAAAAAAAATCAGGAAGGAGGCAAACACTTTTTCACGCAACTGTATACAGTTTTGGACATTTCATTCAGGATTCACTTTGTCGGCGGTAAGTTTACTGTACTGCCAATTCTGTTTCCTATGCTTTCCCAGTATATGTTTGTTGAGCTTATATAAGTTTGAATATGCAAAATTAGCTTCTAACGACTTATTGTAAGCTTTTATTTCAATCCCCCCAACCCCCCAGAAAAAAAAAAGAAAAAACGCCTCTCACTTATTCCCATTTACTAGGTACTTGGATCGATACTCTATATCGGCAAATATTCAAATGCAAGTATTCATACTTGTACAGGTCAGCAAAAAAGTGGTGTCGGGGCAGCCCTAATTTTTATAACATAGTGGTATCGGCACTTGGTATCGACCGATAACCACATCACAAGCATCGAAATTGGTATCAGGAGGGAAAAAAATTGTATCAGAAGATCTTCAGTATCGATCTGGAGGAAAAACAGAAAAGAAAAAGTTACCGTTAGAAATTAATAGTTAAACAGGAAACATAAATATTTTCTTTAATTTAGTTTATTTAATTCAGTCATTCAATGATAAATATAAATAATTCATGTTGCAACTAAAAAAACTTAAATAAATTATGCCAAGAAATCTAAAAGAAATAAATACAAAAATGAGGGAGAAACAAGGATGTGTGATCACAGCTTGTTTGTTTTTTTCCACAGGTTGTAGGGATTTAATAGAAATAAAACTAACCTAGATTAAATATTACAAGACACTGAATGAGTTAAACAAACTTACCTGTAAAACTCCTCAGGAGTTTGAACTCACGCATGCGTTTTGGCGGAGTGATATTAAGAAATATGTTCAGTTTTTGTTTAGGGCGTGTGCTTTGGCTGTCCTCGCGCTGACGTACGTACGTCTCCTCTCGAGGTGCGGGCGGTTTGACAGCTTCGTTACCTCCAGCGACCGCAGAGGGAAGTCCGGCTACGGTGGCAGCTCTGAACACACGGTGAGCTGCTGAGTCCGCCGACACCGGCACGATAAACACACACACACACACACACACTCAGAAGAAGAAAAGTAGCCTGTTGAGGAAGGAGGCGCGTCGGCAGCGGCTTCTGTCCCTGGAGCAGGAAGGACATTTTCAGGACTGTGGACATATTTCTGCTACGTTTTCCCGGCACCTTACACTTGGACACAAGATAATAGAGTCGAGATCCTAAAGTGAACCGAGTTGGACGTTTGTTTTCCTCCTAAAAGAAGGTAAGTTTCCTGATCCAGAGGTTTTCCTCGCTTCACACTCCCCTCATTTCTGGCTGCTACTGAAAAGCACGCAATGAAATATCAAGCTTAGGTTTAACTATAGGTTACTAATTTTTATTTACACTGAACAATCATGTTTGTGTCTCAGTTCTTTGTTTAATTGGAAAACAGATGTGGCAGCTGCCAACTAATCAATAGTGGTCATTTCCTGTAGCTTGAGGCAGCCTGCTGGCTCCAGGCTCGGCAAACAGTGCCAGCTGAAGGACCTGGCTGCACCACACCATAACGGCCTGTATTTGCTTTATGGGAGATAATGATGCCGTGTGCCATAAAGGAGTTCCCATTCTCATCCATCCTGCAGCCTGGGAAACTGGCGAGCAACATTAAAGTGTGTCCGGATCCTCACCGATGACTGGATGCTGATGTTGTTCTTATCAAAGCCATCACTGACCATAAAACAGTATGAGCCTCTGGTCTCCTGCCATTTAAACATAAGGCTGCTCAACTATGGAAAAAATAATTATCACGATTATTTTGATCAATATTAAAATCACAATTATTTTTTTAGTGACATGATACATTTATTTAAAGTTTCTCTCTTTCAGATAGGGATGAGCAGCGATATGGACAAAAATGTATCACGATAATTTCTGTTTGTTATCATGGTAATGGCGGTAAAAACTATCAGCGTAATATTTTGTATTATAAATCTGTCATTACATTTTCAGGGTTCCTACACGTCCTGGAAAACCTGGAAAACGATTGAACATTTTTCCAGTCATGGAAAACACATGGAAAATCAGAAAAAGAGTAAAATGTCCTGGAAAAGCTTGAGTTGTCCTGAGTCGTCGCTGCTTTGTCATAGATTCGTCTCCACTTTGTCACCGATTCGTCGCCTCTTCGTCTCTACTTAATCGTCGCTTTGTCACCTCTTCGTTGCCTCTTCATCGTCGCTTCCTGTCTACTTCTTTGCTGCTTTGTCGCTGCTTTGTCATCTCTACGTTGTCATCTCTTCGTCTCTACTTTGTGTCTACTTTGTGTCTACTTTGTTGCCACTTTGTCTCATCTTCGTCATCGATTCGTCTCTGCTTCGTCATCACTTTGTCTCCGCTTCGTTGCCTCTTTGTCGCCTCTTCGTCTCTACTTTGTTGCCTCTTCGTTGCCTCTTCGTCGCCTCTTTGTCTCTACTTCATTGTCGCTTCGTTGTCTCTTCGTCGTCTTTTCGTCATCTCTTGGTCGCCTCTTCGTCGTCTATTCGTCTCTGCTTCATCTCTGCTTCATCTCCAATTCATTGTCTATTTGTCTCTGCTTCCTGGTCTCCGCTTCGTCTCTGCTTCGTCACTGTACAAAATAAGCTACAATTGTAGAACACCTCTCCAAAAGCTTGGGGTGGAAGTTTTTAGTCTACGTTGTGATAACTTGACTCATACTGTTGCAGCTGGAAAAGTCCTGGAAAAGAACTTCAAGAAAAGAGTGTGAACCCTGATTCTGTCTTGAGAGCCCTACAAAATACTAGAAGCCACTAAACTACATCAATTAAGTTTAAGTGGTACACCTGTACCGAAAAACTGTAGTGACACCAATCAAACAAGTCTGAAATATGAGGGACCAAATTCCACATTTATTCAAACGATGCAAACAGCAAAAGTAACTTAGCTTATAAAAAACCCAAAGTAGTGCAACATACAACTTGATAAATTGAATTTCTCGTTTTTATCATGAGATAGCAAATTATTATCGTAGGGAATTTCTTTGACGATATATCACACACAATAACATATCACCCATCCCTACTTTCAAACAACACTTCATTCATGATTTATGCAAAACGTTCAAACTGAAAAAAATATAGGCTTCAAATACGTACCCATATAGCTGTTTTGTAGTGTATTAAACATTAAATTAATAAAATGAATATACTTTGAGCAATAAATAAATGAAAAAATGAAGTAAAACACACACATATGCAAAATAAACCATGTTTCCAGCTGTTCTGCAGTTTCTCCATATTTGAAGAATAAAATAAATATTCTTATTTATAGATATGCATCGAAAATTCAGCCACCGAAAGTTTTCTTGAAAAAAAAAAAGTTTTTCCTAAAAGTGCATTTTCGGTTTTCGGCCAAAACTTGTGATGACGCAGCACACGACTTATGCACTTTGTGTTTTTATATTTAATTTAATTTATTTATACATATGAAAAAAATCCCAACATGAACTTTGCTAAGCTTTAGTGCAATGCTAGAACATTCCAAATCGAACATATTTGTTGATGACACCCAACAAATTGCCTGGGTGGAAGTCACTGAAATAAACTTTACTTAGAAATAACTTTCAGAAATTGTGTGAAGAAAAATGGAAAAAGAAAAGAAGTCGTTTCAACTTAATTATAGGCAGGTTTCCCACGCGTCCTGGAAAACCTGGAAAATGATTGAACATTTTTCCAGTCATGGAAAACACATGGAAAATGAGAAAAACTGTAAAATGTCCTGGAAAAGTTTGAGTTGTCCTTGAAAATTATTTTTCCTCCTTTTAGTCGCCGCATCAACGCTGCGTCGTCTTTCCTTTGTCGCAGCTACGTCGTAGTTTTTGTCGCTGCTACATCGCCATTTCATCGCTGTCACAGCTTCGGCGCAATTTTGTCACAAAATCGGCGCAGCTTTGCCGCATTTCATCGCCGCTTTGTCACCACTTCGTCACTGCTACATCACCATTTCATCACCGTTTCGTCTCTGTTTCATCGCAGCGTCGTAGTTGTTTAATCGTCGTTTCATTGCAGCTTTGTCACCGGTATATTGCCATTTCGTCGCTGCTTCGACACCACTTCGTTGCAGCTTCATCTCTGTTGCATAGCAGTTTGTCACTGCTACTTTGCCGTTTCATCTCAGCTTCGTCGCAGCTTTATCTCTGCTTCGTCTCCGCTTCGCCTCTGTTTTGTCTCTGCCTTGTCTTTTCTTCGTCTTTACTTCATCGCTGTAAAAAAATATAAGCTACAATTGTAGAACACATCTCCAAAAGCTTGGGGTTGGAAGTTATTAGTCTATGTTGTGATAACTTGATTTGTACTGTAGCAGCTGGAAAAGTCCTGGAAAACGACTTCTAGAGAAGAGTGGGAACCCTGAAAGAGCTACAACGTACTGTACTGAATGAGGTCTGTTTTAAGTGTTCGTGTTTTGTTTGTAGGGTTTGCATTGGTGACGCAGGTAACTCTGCACACCTTCGGTCTGGTCCAGAGTAAGCTCTTCCCCGTCTACTTCTACTGCCTGCTGGGGAGCAACTTCATCAGCCTGGCTGTGTTTGCAGTGTACCACCCCAGAGAGCTGCTGGAGTGGCACGAAGGCTTGCAGGTGAGGAAGAATATTAAAACGTCTTCATGAGGATGATTTGAGTCGGCCCCTGTAAGCATCTCCGTCTTCTGGTCATCTTGCAGATGCTTTTGTTCTTCGTGGCGCTGATCATGGCGGGCATGAACGCCCAGTGGTTCGGCCCGGCAGCCACGGAGGTGATGTTCCAGATGAGGGTGGTGGAGGAGGAGCACGGCCTGGGGAACCAGGTGGGCCTGAGCAGTCAGAGAGAGGCTTACGCTAAGCTCAGAGAGCAGGACCCCAAGTACAGAGCCTACAAGAGCTCGTTCGGACGGTACCACGGGTTGTCCAACCTCTGCAACCTGATCGGCTTCCTCTGCACCACAACCAACCTGGTCTACACCGCGCTGAATTTAGCCACCATCTAGCAGCTTAGTGATGGAGCCCGAAGATCCTCAGACCTTCATCCACTGAAGATTAGAGACTTCTTAATCAGGATGAACATCTGAGGACCAAAATGTCTCTGAAACAATAATTATAAGTGGTCGAAAATGTGAAAGATTTGTTGGTTACGTTTAGTTTTCATTGCTGGATTCACCAGAGTGTGTCAACGTGCAGCAGTGTTTGCAGCTTTGTTGCAATTTAAACGAGCAGAAACAGTCGTGTGAAAACAGAAATGACACCATCACCCTCTAAACTATTAGGAATCAGAATATAAGAGAAAACCATCTGATCTACAGCAGATTTAGAATAAGACAAACACAACTTCAGGTGACATATTACACCCAATCATAATTTAACAGAAACTAAACTAAAAAGCAGAAGTAGCATGTGATCCTGATTCAGTAGTTGGTAGAAGCACCTGGAGCAGCAATAACGTCATCATTTCTCTGTAATCAGACAAAATGAAAACACAGTTCACCTTTAACTCAGTAACTATAATGTGGCTGCAAAACATGCCCACACCATGACTCCCCCCACCACAGTGCTTGACATAGTATGAGTTATGACAAGAACTCTCCACTTTGGTCTCATCTTTCTGGGGAACGTTGTCCCAGATGTCTTCTTTTTTGTCCAGATGCAGATTTGCAAATCTAAGCCGTGCTGTTCATTCTAGGAGAGAATAGTTTTCTCCTGCAACTAATCCCAACAAACCATACAAGTTCAGCCTTTTTTCAAAGCAACTCTGACCAATGTTGCATTTCAGAAAGCACAGAAAAATTATTTTAATATCAGTCGTCCTGCCTCATTCTGAAGACCCACCCCCCATTCCCTCCGCCCCCTAATTCAGAAGCAGAGGTCTATTTTATTTTGATTAATGGTGGGTCTGTCTTGTATTTCAGAGTTCCATTACCTCATCCATAACATTTTTTTCCTATTAAAAAAACAGTGTAACAATGCAACATTGGTAAGGGTTGCTTTAATTGCACTGTCATGAACTTTAAAGGTACAGTATGTAAGAATTACTGACATCTAGTGGTCAAAATGGGTACTAGATGTTTTCTTTCAAGTGACTTAAGATTCCAGCACTGTTGTGAATGTACGGTGGCCGTTAGTGGCCAAAATTCTCCCAGACATAAAGATGTTTTAATCTATGAGTAGATCCAGTGGTCTCAGTGCAGCTACTTTGAGTAACTATTTTTAACGTCTTTTTAGGCATTACTGATCCCAAACAGTCCCTAACTCCCACTAAACAAAGCTGGTACAGCAGTTTGAAAGTTCAGAGGGTTCTCACTTCACTCACATTTTTTTGTCCTTTTAGGGACACTGTAGTAAAAATGGCGGCTCAAATTTGGCAGCCTCCATGTATGTGCACCCCCAGCAAGTAGACATAAATGATTTATTCTAAATAAATATACACATAACAGCTATTCGAGTGTAGCAATTACACATCAAAAGAAACACAGTTTGGGATTATATATCAGTTTTCCTGCCGCTGACCTTTTGATTTTTTTACACACTGTACCTTTAACATTAAACATTCAAATTGCAGGATACAGAGACGGAGATATAACTCTTAAGGCTCTGTCAGATTTTCCAGGCATTAAACTCTGATCTGAGTCTGGGTGGAAATATTTGCTTCACTACGATCAATTTTGATGTCTTTCCTCCTTCACATTCCACACACTAAAACTGCACAGGTGCTCAATGGTTAATTCATTACATCTGCTAAGTGGTGTTCAGCTGGAAAGATGTTCTTTGTTTTTCACACTGCTTTGGTACTTTTGCTCAGTTTTTTTCTTATATCAGTAATTTAATGCGTTACTAATTATCAAAGGATATATTTAAAGTTGTACTTCCATGGTCATTTCATTAATATTTCTGTGTTCTCCATTATTATTGAATGCATTCTGCATCGTTTCTGTTTAAAAAAACCTTCTGGTATCTTTGTATCCAGCTGTATTTGTATACTAGAAGAGAGGCTTGTGGTCCAATGGCAGCTTTTCCGGGTCCTTCTCATGAATTTCCGTCTGATTGGCTGCCTCCCATCAGTGTATGAAGGAAGCTCCGCCCTCCGCTCTTATTTTGTTACAGACAGGAAATAGAGCCGACAAACAAGTTTGTTCCGCCATGCTAACAAACAGTTAGCTAATTAGCTTCTCAACTCCGAAGCTACATTCGTGCCATCTTTACTTCTAGTGTGTAGTGGAGGGTTACCTGCCTTCCAATGGACAGATAGAAACCCCACGTGGGATACGCTATTTGCAATGTGACGTAGAAGTGCGAGGCTGTTCCCGATTCGCTCTTCTCTTCGTATTGTTTCTCTGATGAGAAAGCACAGCCGACTGGGGGGAACGCAACGCTAGCAAGTCAGCATGTGTAAGTAAACAAGGGGAAACCCTCCGTATTTCAGAAGGAGCAAGTTAAACGGGTTTTCAGTGGAAGGAGGCCTTTAACATGTTAAAAACATCTAAATAAATCAATTTTCTGTTTACTCAACTATAATAACTGCTCACTTAGGTGGCTGATAAGAAATTTCTGAATAATGTGACTCACAAAGGACAATGTATTTTTAGACTTTTTATTTTTTCATGACATAATCCTGCTGAAACATATTTTTAAAGCAAATGTCCTTTTTTGGTGTGTGTGTGCAGTTTTCCTTCTTCTCCAGCAGGGGGTGGTGTTTAGACAATTTTAAATTCACATTTGCATTTCATTTATTAATGAGCCTCATGATATTGCAACAAAAGTTTTTTTTTAGTATTATTATTATTTACTGCTCTGTTGAATTAACACTGATTGAGATTAAACAGAGACATGTATTCTCCATTTTTTTTCTCACTGGTATGTCTGAAAATGTTCTTGTGAACTGCTGATGAATACAAAGTGAATCTAAACACTAAAATGAAACACCTGTGTTGAATTTAGGGAGACACTGTTCATTTAATCCCTTTTGTTTCACGCTGATGAGGAGGAGCCAGGCCCAACAGGCAGCGCCTGGATTCAGAATAGGCAGCTTTTAATGTGATTACTGCTGATGCACATCAGGTTTCAAGAGGAGCAGCCTTGAAGGCAGAGAACAGAGCTTTGCAGGATCAGGGAGACTATGTCCCCATTACAGTTCCAGCAGCACTAATGGATTGTAATGGACTCATTTCAATATGAAATGCATGAGCTGAAAGTAAATGGATGAGGGTTTCCCAAATGCAAATTAATGTTTGCTCTTTTTCCATCCTAGCCAATGAAAATATAAATAATTTCCTGGAGAGGTGCAGTATTTATATTTCTGCCGTGTCAGCGCTCTGCAGTCGCAGGTCACACAGTACGAGTTAGACTGGATGTCTTGAGGAAGCAGATCAGCTGCAGGTTGTCTGGCATCAGGAAGCAGACTGTGTTTAAACAGAGAACACGTTTGTCCACTCGTCTCTTCATCTATAGATGTCAGAGATTATGAAAATGAAGCTGTTATTACTGCTATTATTCTTCAACTGAGTATGAGAATCAGGATACAAGGAAGTGAGGGAACAGAAGGAAATGATTGACTTGCACCAGTTCCACTATTCCTTCCTCATTCCTGACTCACAAGGAAATAGATTATTTTTTTTAAATGATGCTGCAGGTCCGGGGTGTGTTTGGAAGTGTAGTGGTGCAGAGCAGCCCTCCAGTAATCTGCTGTGCTGAATTAATTATGAGTCACAGAGTTTCAACCTGCTTTATTAAACAATTCGCAATGTAGATTTGAAATCTAAGCGATGGGTAAGGCACCTATGCAGCATAAAAACACCAAACATCAGGGTTCCCACGCGTCCTGGAAAATGGTTGAACATTTTTCCAGTCATGGAAAACTGATGGAAAATGAGAAAAAGAGTAAAATGTCCTGGAAAAGCTGGAGTTGTCCTGGAAAATGATTCGACAGCACTTTGTCTTTGCTTCGTCGCTGCTATGTCCCAGTTTCGTCACCGCTCAATTGCCGTTTCGTTGCAGGTTCGTCGCAGTTTCATTACAGTTTGTCGCAAAATCGTTGCAGCTTCGACGTGTTTCATCGCCGCTTCATAGCTGTTTCTTGGCCACTACGTTGCCATTTCATCACAGCTTCATCACAACTTCTAGCAGCTTCGTCACAGCTTTGACGCCACTTCGTCTTTGCTTTGTTGACGTTACTTCGCCGTTTCATCCGAGCTTTTGTGGCCGTTTTGCCACCGTTTCATTGCCGCTTTGTAGCTGTTGCCATCTCGTTATACCGTTTCGGCGCCACTGTGTTGCCGTTTTATCACAATTTCTTCGCCGCTACGTAGCCATTTCGTTGCAGCTTCGACCCCACTTCGTCTTTGCTTTGTGGCCGCTACATCGCAGTTTTGTAGCTGTTTCGTTGCCGCGACGTCGCCATCTCTTCATTTCAGCTTTGTTGCAGCTTAATCGCTACTATGTCGCCGTTTCATCACTATTTCGTCGCGTTTTCATTGCAGCTTCAGTGCTAGCCTGGTCCACCTGCCTGACTAACACCATGGGTCTGTCCCAAACCGCGCACTTGAGCACTTCAAACACTGTTTTTGAGTGTGTAGTGCACACATGGTGTCATTTAAGCGACAATGTCAGTGCACTGAAAGTACCAGGATGTTGCCCTAATCACGCCCAAAAATGCAGTGCAGAATGAAGCACACTACTCGCACTAAGGCCCCGTCCCAATACCTGCACTTCCACCCTTGCGCCCGTAGAATGCGCGCTCCCGTTGAGGGGTTGAAGTGCTTAGTGTGTCCTAATTCTCCAGGGCTGCACGAGGGCAGAAGTCCGTCACGCCCCTTTTGCACCCTCAATCCACACTTCAGTGAAGTCCGCATCTATGCAGACTTCACCGAAGCATATTGCCCATAATTCATTGCTGCATGTGACGTTTTGAACCATAAAAGCGGAACATGTCCATGTTTGGTGATGAGCTCCTGCCTGTAGTGAAAAAAATGCCATTTCAGATGTAAACATTGAAATATGTAATCTTTTGTGCTGTAGGTGAAATAATTACTAAAGTTTGCCATGTTACTTTGAACTATACTTTTAATATTAAAATTCAAAGCATTTGAATAATGAAAGTTATCAGTTTACTGATAAAAGTAGCTAAATTAATTTATTATTTAAAAACTTTATTTACACAGGTAAGTCCAGTCGAGACGCAGCGTTTTTAACAAGGGAAACCTGTTTACCTGACATAGTTTAGTATAGTTTCTTATGAATCCCCATTAGTCTTCACCAGTGAAAACTATTCTTCCTGGGATCCAGATCAGCATAAATTTTGAACATACAATCAACAAAAACACAGGTTAACTAAATTAAAATACAATACTAAGCAAACATTTTAATAGAAAAAAGCAAAAACTAAATACTGTAAGTATACAATACCAAAGCATCTATTTACAATGAAATTAAGGATAAAAATAATTATGTAGCCATACTTCTGTAAGCCTTACAGCTCATGTGATTAATACAGGTCTCTTCCCGTCTCAACCCGTTCCCAATGTAATTCAAAGAACTTATACATGTTTTTATGGACATTTGGACATTTATGGACATTCTATGCAAACGATAACAGTCACAGAGCGACAATTTAATCATTATTATACATTTGTTTAGAATGTAACAGTTATTTAACCTGTACTAATGACATTCGACAGCCATCTACATAAATTAATTCAGTAATTCATTTATTTATTAATTAAACTTGTGTGGATTTCATAACATCTATTTTACAAGAACAGATGAAATGAACTTTATTCAGTTTATGTTTGAAAATGACGTCTCTTCACCGGGAACAGAGATGAAGCTGAGTTTGGCAGCAATGACATGAAATGACGTGGTGCAAAATGGAGGAACCATCACTGTCCCAATTCTGCCTTTTTCCCGCACTTGCAACCTGCACACTCCAACCCTTAATGTGCACTTCTGCCAAGTGCGCACTACATACAAGGGTGTAGGGTTTAGGGTGGGTATTGGGACGGGGCCTAAATGGACGCCATCTTGTGAACGTGGAGGAAGAGGCGGGACTTTCAAACTGGTTTCAGAGCTGAATAATGGCAATGAATGACGCGGTGGCGACCCCTGCTGCATCGGAGGTGGTATTTTACTTGATTTAAGTAACGTTTATGAAATGATTTAGACATAATTACTTATGTATATTGTGGCATGCTACCAAGCTGTTCACTCCCTGATGACAGTTATGATCTGGTCATGTGCTTGAGGCTGCGGTTATACCAGCTCAGTAGAGTTAGCTCAGGTTAGCGGGTAATGCTAGTCCGTCACTTCCTGTAAGTGCAGTGCTCTGTTTGGGTCAGCATTTAGCGACAATAGTGTACACTACAAAGTACACAGTGCGCACTATGCCCTGAATTCCAGTGCACTCAGGCAAGTGCGTGGATTGAGACACGGCCCATGTATGAGATATGGCGTTAGTCAGGCTGGTGTACCAGGCTACTTCAGCGCCGTTTCATTGCGGCTTCTAAGAAAATTAACATATAACAGTTATTCTAATGCAGTGACTACTCAAATATCTGTTTCACCTTCATTTTTACATTGTTACTTCTCCCTCCCCTCATGTCCATATCACCCATATGGTGTTTAATGAAGGACACATTGTTCTGATTGGAGGTGCTGGCTTAGGGTCTGGTCACCAGGTTCACAGATAAGATTAGGCTAAATAACACATCCCCAAATTAACCTTGTGAATATCACCAGTCTGATACAAATATAAACAACCAAATGAAGACAGTAATGAAATAATCATACACCACTTAAAAAACACTAAAAACTCAGTATACACATCCTTTGTCAAGTCACCATCAATGTTATCATAGGACTTGCAGTGGCGGATCCAGCACAGCGCCCTCACTGAGGGTCCACATGTGCTTCTCCCCGTGACGGACTAGCCAATTAGCTTAAAGATCAGATGATAAACGTCACTTAAACTACAAAGCCAGATTCCAATGAGGTTGGGACATTGTGTGAAATGTAAATTAAAAAAACATGACAATGATTTGCAAATCGTCTTCAACCTGTGTTCTATTAAATACACAAAAAAGACAAGAAATGTAATGTTCAAACAAAGAAACTTTATTGTGTTTGTGCAAATATTTGTTCATTTTGAAACAGATGCCTGAAACTACTAACTGGTCAGAGTGGTCTAAGGTGTAGTGGGAAGTAGGTCTGGTCACAGGTGTAATGGGATGTTGATCTGGTCACAAGTGAAGGGGGATAAAGGTCTGGTCACAGGTGTAGGGGGATGAAGGTCTGGTCACAGGATAAGAGGGATGAAGGTCTGGTCACAGGTGTAGGGGGATGAAGGTCGGATCACAGGTGTAGGGGGATGAAGGTCTGGTCACAGGATAAGGGGGATGAAGGTCTGGTCACAGTTGTAGGGGGATGAAGGTCGGATCACAGGTGTAGGGGGATGAAGGTCGGATCACAGGTGTAGGGGGATGAAGGTCTGATCACAGTTGTAGGGGGATGAAGGTCGGATCACAGGTGTGGGGGGATGAATGTCCGGTCACAGATGTTGGGGGATGAAGGTCCGGTCATAGATGTAGGAGGATGAAGGTCTGATCACAGGTGTAGGGGGATGAATGTCCGGTCACAGGTGTAGGGGGATGAAGGTCCGGTCACAGATGTAGGGGGATGAAGTTCCAATCATAGGTGTAGGGGGATGAAGGTCTGGTCACAGGTGTAGGGGGATGAATGTCCGGTCACAAGTGTAGGGGGATTAAGTTCCGATCACAGGTGTAGAGGGATAAAGGTTCGATCACAGGTGTAGGGGTATGAATGTCTGATCACAGGTGTGCGGGGATGAATGTCTGGTCACAGGTGTAGGGAGATGAATGTCTGGTCACAGGTGTAGGGGGGATGAATGTCTGATCACAGGTGTAGGGGGATGAATGTCTGGTCACAGGTGTAGGGGGATGAAGGTCTGGTCACAGGTGTAGGGGGATAAATGTCTGGTCACAGGATTTGGGGGATGAATGTCTGGTCACAGGTGTAGGGGGATGAATGTCTGGTCACAGGTGTAGGGGGATGAATGTCTGATCACAGGTGTAGGGGGATGAATGTCTGGTCACAGGTGTAGGGGGATGAAGGTCTGGTCACAGGTGTAGGGGGATAAATGTCTGGTCACAGGATTTGGGGGATGAATGTCTGGTCACAGGTGTAGGGGGATGAATGTCTGGTCACAGGTGTAGGGGGATGAAGGTCGGATCACAGGTGTGGGGGGCATGGATGTCCGGTCACAGATGTGGGGGGGATGAATGTCCGGTCACAGGTGTGGGGTGGATGAATGTCCGGTCACAGATGTGGGGGGGATGAAGGTCCGGTCATAGATGTAGGAGGATGAAGGTCTGGTCATAGGATTAGGGGGATGAATGTCTGGTCACAGGTGTAGGGAGATGAAGGTCTGGTCACAGGTGTAGGGGGATGAAGGTCTGGTCACAGGATAAGGGGGATGAAGGTCTGGTCACAGGTGTAGGGGGATGAAGGTCTGATCACAGGTATGGGGTGGATGATTGTCCGGTCACAGATGTGGGGGGGATGAAGGTCCGGTCATAGATGTAGGAGGATGAAGGTCTGATCACAGGTGTAGGGGGATGAATGTCCGGTCACAGGTGTAGGGGGATGAAGGTCTGGTCACTGGATAAGGGGGATTAAGGTCTGGTAACAGAATTAGGGGGATGAAGGTTGGATCACAGGTGTAGGGGGATGAAGGTCTGGTCACAGGATAAGGGGGATGAAGGTCTGGTCACAGGTGTAGGGGGATGAAGGTCTGATCACAGGTATGGGGTGGATGATTGTCCGGTCACAGATGTGGGGGGGATGAAGGTCCGGTCATAGATGTAGGAGGATGAAGGTCTGATCACAGGTGTAGGGGGATGAATGTCCGGTCACAGGTGTAGGGGGATGAAGGTCTGGTCACTGGATAAGGGGGATTAAGGTCTGGTAACAGAATTAGGGGGATGAAGGTCGGATCACAGGTGTAGGGGGATGAAGGTCTGGTCACAGGATAAGGGGGATGAAGGTCTGGTCACAGGTGTAGGGGGATGAAGGTCTGATCACAGGTATGGGGTGGATGATTGTCCGGTCACAGATGTGGGGGGGATGAAGGTCCGGTCATAGATGTAGGAGGATGAAGGTCTGATCACAGGTGTAGGGGGATGAAGGTCCGGTCACAGATGTAGGGGGATGAAGTTCTGGTCACAGGTGTAGGGGGGTGAAGGTCTGGTCATAGGATTAGGGGGATGAATGTCTGGTCACAGGTGTAGGGGGATGAAGGTCCGGTCACAGGTGTAGGGGGATGAATGTCTGATCACAGGTGTAGGGGGATGAATGTCTGATCACAGGTGTAGGGGGATGAATGTCTGGTCACAGGTGTAGGGGGATGAATGTCTGGTCACAGGTGTAGGGGAATGAATGTCTGGTCACAGGTGTAGGGGGATGAATGTCTGGTCACAGGATTAGGGGGATGAAGGTCTGGTGACAGGATAAGGGGGATGAAGGTCTGGTCACAGAACATAGGGGGATGAAGGTCTGGTCACAGGATTAGGGGAATGACAGTCTGGTCACAGCATTAGGGGGATGAAAATCCGGTCACAGGTGTAGGGGGATGAAGGTCTGATCACGGGTAAGGGGGGATAAAGGTCTGGTCACAGGTGTAGGGGAATGAAGGTCTTGTCACAGAATTAGGGGGATGAATGTCTGGTCACAGGATTAGGGGGATGAAGGTCAGGTCACAGGTGTAGGGGGATGAAGGTCTGGTCACTGGATAAGGGGCATTAAGGTCTGGTCACAGAATTACGGGGATGAAGGTCGGATCACAGGTGTAGGGGGATGAAGGTCTGGTGACAGGATAAGGGGGATTAAGGTCTGGTAACAGAATTAGGGGGATGAAGGTCGGATCACAGGTGTGGGGGGGGTGGATGTCCGGTCACAGATGTGGGGGGAAGAATGTCCGGTCACAGGTGTGGGGTGGATGATTGTCTGGTCACAGATGTGGGGGGATGAAGGTCCGGTCATAGATGTAGGAGGATGAAGGTCTGATCACAGGTGTAGGGGGATGAATGTCCGGTCACAGGTGTAGGGGGATGAAGGTCCGGTCACAGATGTAGGGGGATGAAGTTCTGGTCACAGGTGTAGGGGGGTGAAGGTCTGGTCATAGGATTAGGGGGATGAATGTCTGGTCACAGGTGTAGGGGGATGAAGGTCCGGTCACAGGTGTAGGGGGATGAAGGTCCGATCACAGGTAGAGGGGGATGAATGTCTGGTCACAGGTGTAGGGAGATGAAGGTCTGGTCACAGGTGTAGGGAGATGAAGGTCTGGTCACAGGTGTAGGGAGATGAAGGTCTGGTCACAGGTGTAGGGGGGTGAAGGTCTGGTCACAGGTGTAGGGGGATGAAGGCCTGGTCACAGGTGTAGGGAGATGAAGGTCTGGTCACAGGTGTAGGGGGATGAAGGCCTGGTCACAGGTGTAGGGGGATGAATGTCTGATCACAGGTGTAGGGGGATGAATGTCTGGTCACAGGATTGGGGGGATGAATGTCTGATCACAGGATTGGGGGGATGAAAGTCTGATGACAGGTGTAGGGGGGATTAATGTCTGGTCACAGGTTTAGGGGAAATAATGTCTGGTCACAGGTGTAGGGGGATGAATGTCTCGTCACAGGATTGGGGGGATGAAGGTCTGGTCACAGGATTAGGGGAATGACAGTCTGGTCACAGAATTAGGGGAATGAAGGTTCGATCACAGGTGTAGGGGGACTAAGGTTCGATCATAGGTGTAGGGGGATGAAGGTCTGGTCACAGGATTAGGGGGATGAAAATCCGGTCACAGGTGTAGGGGGATGAAGGTCTGGGCCCAGGTGTAGGGGGATGAAGGTCTGATCACGGGTGAAGGGGGATGAAGGTCTGGTCACAGGTGTAGGGGGATTAAGGTCTGATCACAGGTGTAGGGGGATGAAGGTCTGGTCACAGGTGTAGGGGGATAAATGTCTGGTCACAGGATTAGGGGGATGGAGGTCTGGTCACAGGTGTAGGGGGATGAAGGTCTGATCACAGGTGTAGGGGGATGAAGGTCTGGTCACAGGATTAGGGGGATGGAGGTCTGGTCACAGGTGTAGGGGGATGAAGGTCTGGTCACAGGATTAGGGGGATGGAGGTCTGGTCACAGGAGTAGGGGGATGAAGGTCTGGTCACAGGATTAGGGGGATGAAGGTCTGGTCACAGGATTAGGGGGATGGAGGTCTGGTCACAGGTGTAGGGGGATAAATTTCTGGTCACAGGATTAGGGGGATGAAGATCCGGTCACAGGTGTAGAAGGATGAGGGTCTGGGCCCAGGTGTAGTGGGATCCACAGTACAACTCTGACCAGACCTGCATCCTGCTGCATCTGTGACTACACTGCAAAAACTCAAATCTTGCAAAGTACAGTTTTTTAAAAATTTCTAGTCAATCAATCGTATCACACTCGATTTCAGACCAAATCGCCCAAAGAGAAACATTTTAGTGAGATGTAGGACCTTGTTTCAAGACAGATGCATTTATTTCAGGAAATCTCATTAAAAATGATCAAAGTTCTATTTGCAGAACTATTTTGCTTCTTACAAGCATAAAAATCTTGGCCACCCTTTAAATAAGTAAAAAATAAGCTTTTTGCCTGTAATAAGCAAAGAAATTCTGCCAAATGAACAAGTGACATTTTCTTGATGAGATTTCTTGATATAAAATCCATTTGTCTTTAAACGAGTTTCTCTATCAAACTGAAATGTTTGTCTTTAGGTGAATATGTCTTGTTTTGAATGTGATGAGAGATATTGACAAATTATAAAAATATACGTTGTCAGAATTGAGTTGTTGCACTGTAGTCACAGGTAAAAAAGCAAATGTGGTCACAGGTGCAGTGGGATGCAGGTCTGGTTACAGGTGTAGGAGAAAGCAGGTCTAGTCCCAGGTGTAGGGGGATGAAGGTCTGATCACAGGTGGAGGGGGATGAAGGTCTGATCACATTGTAGGGGAATGAAGGTCTTGTCACAGAATTAGGGGGATGAATGTCTGGTCACAGGATTAGGGGGATGAAGGTCTGATCACAGGTGGAGGGGGATGAAGGTCTGATCACATTGTAGGGGAATGAAGGTCTTGTCACAGAATTAGGGGGATGAATGTCTGGTCACAGGATTAGGGGGATGAAGGTCTGATCACAGGTGGAGGGGGATGAAGGTCTGATCACGGTGTAGGGGGATGAAGGTCTAGTCACAGGTGTAGGGGAATGAAGGTCTTGTCACAGAATAGGGGGATGAATGTCTGGTCACAGGATTAGGGGAATGAAGGTCTGATCACAGGTGGAGGGGGATGAAGGTCTGATCACGGTGTAGGGGGATGAATGTCCGATCACAGGTGTAGGGGGATGAAGGTCCGGTCACAGGTGTAGGGGGATGAAAGTCTGATCACAGGTGTAGGGGGATGAAGGTTCGAATCACAGGTGTAGGGGGATAAAGGGTAGGGGGATTAAGGTCCGGTCACAGGTGTAGGGGGATGAAGGTCCGGTCACAGGTGTAGGGGGATGAAGGTCCGGTCACAGGTGTAGGGGGATGAAAGTCTGATCACAGGTGTAGGGGGATGAAGGTTCGAATCACAGGTGTAGGGGGATAAAGGGTAGGGGGATTAAGGTCCGGTCACAGGTGTAGGGGGATGAAGGTCCGGTCACAGGTGTAGGGGGATGAAGGTCTGATCACAGGTGTAGGGGGATGAAGGTTCGATCACAGGTGTAGGGGGATGAAGGTTCGATCACAGGTGTAGGGGGATGAAGGGTAGGTGGATTAAGGTCCGGTCACAGGTGTAGGGGGATTAAGGTCCGATCATAGGTGTAGGGGGATGAAGGTCCGGTCACAGGTTTAGGGGGATGAAGGTCTGATCACAGGTGTCGGGGGATGAAGGTTCGATCACAGGTGTAGGGGGATGAAGGTACGGTCACAGGCGTAGGGGGATTGAAGCTCCGGTCACAGGCGTAGGGGGATGAGGGTCTGATCACAGGTGTACGGGGGATGAAGGTCTGGTCACAGGTATAGGGGGGATGAAGGTCCGGTCACAGGTGAAGGGGGATTAAGGTCCGATCACAGGTGTAGTGGGATTAAGGTCTGGTCACAGGTGTAGGGGGATGAAGGTCTGGTCACAAGTGTAAGGGGATGAAGGTCTGGTCACAGGATGAGGGGGATGAAGGTCGGAAAATAGGTGAATGGGGATGAAGGTCCGGTCACAGGATTAGGGGGATGAAGGTCCGATCACAGGTGTAAAGGGATGAATGTCTGGTCACAGAATTAGGGGGATGAAGGTCCGGTCACAGGTGTAGGGGGATGAAGGTCTGGTCACAGATGTGGGGGGATGAATGTCCGGTCACAGGTGTAGGGGGATGAAGGTCCAGTCATAGGTGTAGGGGGATGAAGGTCTGGTCACAGATGTGGGGGGATGAATGTCCGGTCACAGGTGTAGGGGGATTAAGGTCTGGTCATAGATGAAGGGGGATGAAGGTCTGGTCACAGGATTAGGGGGATGACTGTCTGGTCACAGGATTAGGGGGATGAAGGTCTGGTCACAGGATTAGGGGGATGAAGGTCTGGTCACAGGATTAGGGGGATGAAGGTCTGGTCACAGGATTAGAGGGATGAAGGTCTGGTCACAGGATTAGGGGGGATGAAGGTCTGGTCACAGGATTAGGGGGATGAAGGTCTGGTCACAGGATTAGGGGGATGAAGGTCTGATCACAGGTGTAGGGGGGATGAAGGTCTGATCACAGGTGTAGGGGGATAAATGTCTGGTCACAGGATTAGAGGGATGAAGGTCTGATCACAGGTGTAGGGGGATAAATGTCTGGTCACAGGATTAGGGGGATGAAGATCCGGTCACAGGTGTAGGAGGGATGAGGGTCTGGGCCCAGGTGTAGTGGGATCCACAGTACAACTCTGACCAGACCTGCACCCTGCTGCATCTGTGACTACACTGCAAAAACTCAAATCTTGCAAAGTACAGTTTTTTAAAAATTTCTAGTCAATCAATCGTATCACACTCGATTTCAGACCAAATCGCCCAAAGAGAAACATTTTAGTGAGATGTAGGACCTTGTTTCAAGACAGATGCATTTATTTCAGGAAATCTCATTAAAAATGATCAAAGTTCTATTTGCAGAACTATTTTGCTTCTTACAAGCATAAAAATCTTGGCCACCCTTTAAATAAGTAAAAAATAAGCTTTTTGCCTGTAACAAGCAAAGAAATTCTGCCAAATGAACAAGTGACATTTTCTTGATGAGATTTCTTGATATAAAATCCATTTGTCTTTAAACGAGTTTCTCTATCACACTGAAATGTTTGTCTTTAGGTGAATATGTCTTGTTTTGAATGTGATGAGAGATATTGACAAATTATAAAAATATACGTTGTAAGAATTGAGTTGTTGCACTGTAGTCACAGGTAAAGAAGCAAATGTGGTCACAGGTGCAGTGGGATGCAGGTCTGGTTACAGGTGTAGGAGAAAGCAGGTCTGGTCCCAGGTGTAGGGGAATGAAGGTCTGATCACAGGTGGAGGGGGATGAAGGTCTGATCACAGGTGGAGGGGGATGAAGGTCTGATCACAGTGTAGGGGAATGAAGGTCTGATCACAGAATTAGGGGGATGAATGTCTGGTCACAGGATTAGGGGGATGAATGTCTGGTCACAGGATTAGGGGGATGAAGGTCTGATCACAGGTGGAGGGGGATGAAGGTCTGATCATAGGTGTAGGGGGATGAAGGTCTGGTCACAGGTGTAGGGGGATGAATGTCCGATCACAGGTGTAGGGGGAGAAGGATAGGGAAGGTCCGATCATAGGTGTAGGGGGATGAAGGTCCGGTCACAGGTGTAGGGGGATGAAGGTCTGATCACTGGTGTAGGGGGATGAAGGTTCGATCACAGGTGTAGGGGGATGAAGGAGTAGGGGGATTAAGGTCCGGTCACAGGTGTAGGGGATGAAGGTCCGGTCACAGGTGTAGGGGGATGAAGGTCTGATCACCGGTGTAGGGGGATGAAGGTTCGATCACAGGTGTCGGGGGATGAAGGTTCGATCACAGGTGTAGGGGGATAAAGGGTAGGGGGATGAAGGTCCGGTCACAGGCGTAGGGGATTGAAGCTCCGGTCACAGGCGTAGGGGGATGAGGGTCTGATCACAGGTGTACCGGGGATGAAGGTCTGGTCACAGGTATACGGGGGATGAAGGTCTGGTCACAGGTGAAGGGGGATAAAGGTCCGATCACAGGTGTAGGGGGATTAAGGTCTGGTCACAGGTGTAGGGGGATGAAGGTCCGGTTACAGGTGTAAGGGGATGAAGGTCCGATCACAGGTGTAGGGGGATGAATGTCTGGTCACAGGTGTAAGGGGGATGAAGGTCTGGTCACAGGATGAGGGGGATGAAGGTCCGGAAATAGGTGAATGGGGATGAAGGTCCGGTCACAGGATTAGGGGGATGAAGGTCCGATCACAGGTGTAAGGGGATAAATGCGGCACAGGTGTAGGGGGATGAAGGTCCAGTCACAGGTGTAGGGGGATGAAGGTCCGATTACAGGTGTGGGGGGATTAAGGTCCGGTCACAGGTGTAGGGGGATGAAGGTCTGATCACAGGCGTAGGGGTATGAAGGTCCGATCACAGGTGTAGGGGGATGGAGGTCTGATCACAGGTGTAGGGGGATGTAGGTTGGAACTCAGGTGTAGGGGGATGAAGGGTAGGGGGATGAAGGTCCGATCACAGGTGTAGGGGGATAAAGGTCCGGTCACAGGTGAAGGGGGATGAAGGTCCGACCACAGGATTAGGGGGATGAATGTCTGGTCACAGAATTAGGGGGATGAATGTCTGGTCACAGGTTTAGGGGGATTAAGGTCCGGTCACAGGTGTAGGGGGATGAAGTTCTGGTCACAGGATTAGGAGAATGAAGGTCCGGTCACAGGTGAAGGGGGATGAAGGTCCGACCACAGGATTAGGGGGATGAATGTCTGGTCACAGAATTAGGGGGATGAATGTCTGGTCACAGAATTAGGGGGATGAAGGTCCGATTACATGTGTAGGGGGATTAAGGTCCGGTCACAGGTGTAAGGGGATGAAGTTCCGGTCACAGGATTAGGAGAATGAAGGTCCGGTCACAGGTGTAGGGGGATGAATGTCTGGTCACAGGTGTAGGGGGATGAATGTCTGGTCACAGGATTAGGGGGATGAAGGGTAGGGGGATTAAGGTCCGGTCACAGGTGTAGGGGGATGAAGGTCTGATCACAGGTGTAGGGGGATGTAGGTTGGAACTCAGGTGTAGGGGGATGAAGGGTAGGGGGATGAAGGTCCGATCACAGGTGTAGGGGGATGAAGGTCCGGTCACAGGTGAAGGGGGATGAAGGTCCGACCACAGGATTAGGGGGATGAATGTCTGGTCACAGAATTAGGGGGATGAATGTCCGGTCACAGGTTTAGGGGGATGAAGGTCCGGTCACAGGTGTAGGGGGATGAAGTTCTGGTCACAGGATTAGGAGAATGAAGGTCCGGTCACAGGTGAAGGGGGATGAAGGTCCGACCACAGGATTAGGGGGATGAATGTCTGGTCACAGAATTAGGGGGATGAATGTCTGGTCACAGGATTAGGGGGATGAAGGTCCGATTTGTGTAGGGGGATTAAGGTCCGGTCACAGGTGTGTAGGGGGATGAAGGTCCGGTCACAGGATTAGGAGAATGAAGGTCCGGTCACAGGTGTAGGGGGATGAAGGTCTGGTCACAGGTGTAGGGGGATGAATGTCTGGTCACAGGTGTAGGGGGATGAAGGTCTGATCACAGGTGTAGGGGGATGAAGGTCTGATCACAGGTGTAGGGGGATGTAGGTTGGAACTCGGGTGTAGGGGGATGAAGGGTAGGGGGATGAAGGTCCGATCACAGGTGTAGGGGGATGAAGGTCCGGTCACAGGTGAAGGGGGATGAAGGTCCGACCACAGGATTAGGGGGATGAATGTCTGGTCACAGAATTAGGGGGATGAATGTCTGGTCACAGGTGTAGGGGGATGAAGGTCTGATCACAGGAGTAGGGGGATGAATGTCCGGTCACAGGTGTAGGGGGATGAAGGTCTGGTCACAGGATTAGGGATGAAGGGTAGGGGGATGAAGGTCTGATCACAGGTTTAGGGGGATGAAGGTCTGGTCACAGGTGTAGGGGGATGAAGGTCTGGTCACAGGATTAGGGGGATGAAGGTCTGATCACAGGTGTTGTGGGTTTCAGGTCTTGTCCAGAGTGTATTTGGATTCAGGTCTTTTCAAAGATGTGGTGGGTTTCAGGTCTTTTCAAAGATGTGGTGGGTTTCAGGTCTTTTCAAAGATGTGGTGGGTTTCAGGTCTTTTCAAAGATGTGGTGGGTTTCAGGTCTTTTCAAAGATGTGGTGGGCTTCAGGTCTTTTCAAAGATGTGGTGGGCTTCAGGTCCACTCTTCTTGCTCATGGCGTTCCTGTTAGAGACAGAAGAATAAAAGAGCATCGTGATTAAAATGTTTCAGTTAGTTTTCAAAGTGAACATCAATCATTTTATTGACAGTTCAGTAAATAAATTATTCCTTTCATTTTTTTCAAAGAGCTCATTTTTTGTTGTATTTAAAACAAAGTATGTCAGCTGAAAACGTAAAGTCCTGCCACCATTCTAGTTTCTGAGATTCTCCCTATCTCAAATCTGTTGCGGTTTTGGGAACAAAGGGAAATGAGGACCAATCAGATGTTTGAGATCAGTTTAACAGGGAGTCTGTGTAGAAATGCTGACGCAGTAGAAACGTGTTTTTTGTTGTTTGCAACCTGGCATCAACATTTTAAATCAGCTGAAAGATTTTCTGGAGCTGTTTGGGGATTTAGTCCAGGCCAGATTGTATCAAATGTGTGGACCAGATTTTCGACAGGATGCTCCTTGAGTGATGTGTTAGATTTGAGAACTAGAGGACAAATGACTTCAAGCCTCCTGCCAGTAACTGGATCGAACTGATCAGCCACTTCAAGGATTTTCAAATCCTGAATGGGTGGAGTCTGTCTGGGATGGAGGCGCTGCACCAGTGAAAACCAGCAGGATTCAGCAGGAGTTTCCAGTAAATTCTGGACGCTACCCACTCAGGACACTTGGATTACATTGGACGAGCAGTATGGAGGAATATTGACAAGTTTTTGTGCACTTTTATCGACCTTTTTGTTTTAAGCGCAGCTGAACTTTTTTATATGACAGTTGGCCAATAACGAAAAGTGTCCGATCTCTGGCTGCATCATTCTGTGGGTGTACTATTCCTTTAACGTGTAAATCAGCTGATGTCTCCTCTACGCTGCTAAACGACATCCTGAAGTCTTCAACTTTTAACAATCATATTCTAACAATCTGACATGACATGGTCACATGCTGTGATCCTGTTACCTCCAGAAATGCTGGCAGCTGAGCTCCTCCGGCGCATCCTCTTCCTCTTCACACCCTACAAACACAAGAAAAGACACGTAAGATTTTCCTTCTCACACCAGCTGATAGAAACTCTTCTCTGTCAGTGAGGTGATGGTGTGTGAACACGGTGTACGTACATAGTTGTCCCTGCTGGACCAATCAGGATGCTCCGCCTCGTGCTGGCGCCTCGCTGCATGGGCCTCCTGGAAATACTTGTCCTGCTGCTCTGGGGTCAAGGCCTTCCACTGTGGAGGACCACAAACACTGTTAGCCTCTAGATCACAAACCAGCATGAAGATGGGATTTTTACTGGAGCACGTTTACTTACTCTCTCCCCCACGATGGTGTTGACGGCCGCGCTACCGGTCACGCCAAGCTCAGCCGCCACAATCGACCTCTGCTCTTTCAGGTAGAGCATGAAGGCGTTGGGTGGCTTCTTGACATGCGGCCGGTCGGCGGCGTCATCACGCTTTCTCTTCCTGCAATCACAAAACAATTAAACACAGTCAGAGCTGAGCTCACGTTTCAATGACGCCTCGCTTAAAAGAAAAACGTTTCTTAAAGAGAAATATTGAGACCAAACGGGCAAGAACCTGATCCAGGAGGGACCAGATGATGTGGAGAGAGAACTTACTGTGAGCAGCAGGTGGTCTGGGCGGGTGCAGCGGGGCGGGGGGCTGGACCGGGGTAGGCGTTCTGCACCGGCATCCTGCAGACACAAACACACACTTTAAAGCAGGAAGAGCAAGCGAACGTTCACACACACACACACACACACTGCTGCTGATGCTAATCATGCATCAGGACTCGTCTTCCACTTACAGGTTTCCAGCGAGGAGCAAGACTCGGCCGTCAGGGAGCTGCAGGATCGGCATCGGGGTGACCTGCAGACACAAACACACGTTACACATGTTGCCATGGTGACGAGGCCACGAACTGACACAAACACATTCCTCCATCATAGGAGAGAGTCGGAGAACAGGAGACCTGTTTGATGATGATCAATCACATCTGATCAGCTATCAGGTGAATCTTTTCATCAAAACTGTTTCAAATGAACATTTAAAAAATCCTCCAACAGTCGTTACACTCGTTTACAAATAACCTCCTTTCTATCCCCATTAATCCAGTTCAGGGCTGCTGGAGGCAGCTACACCCGGACAGGTGACCCGCCCAGGTGTAGCTGCCTCCCAGTCTGAAATCTTCATCACTGATCATCATCTTCAACATCGTCTGTTCCCTCCTCTCTCACCTGCTTCTGACTGGCAGCTCTTACCTGGCTGGTCAGAGGAGGCGGCTGCAGGAGGCGGGGAGCAGGGCTGGCTGGACCCGGCACTGCAGGGAGGCCACGAGGAGGCGGGAGGTACGGGGGAACGGGGACAGAGGGAGGGGGAGGAGGGAGAAGGTAAGGAGGAACAGGGAGAGAGGGAGGAGGAGGAGGGAGGAGGTAAGGAGAAACAGGGAGATAGGGAGGGGGAGGAGGGAGGAGGTAAGGAGGAACAGGGAGAGAGGGAGGAAGAGGAGGAAGATAAGGAGGACCGGGGAGAGAGGGAGGGGGAGGAGGAACAGGGAGAGATGGAGGGGGAGGAAAAAGAGGAGGAGGAACGGGAAGAGAAGGAGGAGGAGAAGAGGGAGGAGAAGGAGGAGGAGAAGAAAGAGGGGAGCGGGAAGCAGTAGGAGAGGGAGGATAAGGAGAGAGAAGATAGACAGAAGAGGAAAAAGGAGAAGGGAGAGAAAGAGGAGAGGAAAAAAGAGGGGAGGGAGTAGAAGGAGGAGGAGAAGAAAGAGGGGAGCGGGAAGCAGTAGGAGAGGGAGGATAAGGAGAGAGAAGATAGACAGAAGAGGAAAAAGGAGAAGGGAGAGAAAGAGGGGAGGAAAAAAGAGGGGAGGGAGTAGAAGGAGGAGGAGAAAGAGGGGCAGGAGGAGAGGGAAGAGGGGAGGGACCAGAGAGAGGAGAGGGAGGAGGAGAAGGAGGGGGAGGAGGAGAAGGAGGGGAAGGAGAAAGAAGAGGAGTAGGAGGAGGAAGAACCAGAGAAGGGGGAAGGTCCCACACCTCCCTGGGTGGCGTCTCCTGGACAGACCAGCGGTGGTCTGCGTGGATCTCCTGGAAGACATGAAGACATGTTTCAGTTTCTTTTTTCATCATTCTGTGGGTGTACTGCTCCTTTAAAGAATCCCACGTTCTGTCCTTTGTATACACATTAAACCTTCATGTTCTAAAATGCACTGCAGACTTGGACAATAAAGATCAACTTCAAAGTTCCTGTTTTCTCTAATTAAAGGATAACTTTCTTTTTTCTGGACCTTATTTCTAGGAGTTTGTACGTGCATTTACTCACCGGTAAAGTTTCTGTATCATTATGAGTCCTTCGGAAGATGTCCCAAAGAGTCAAAGTAATGCAGAAACTTTACCGGTGAGTAAATACACGTATATACTTCTAAAAAATAAGGTCCAGATTGGAAAAAAAAAGAAGATATCCTTTAAGAAAAATGACAGATTCTCAGAACTGTGACATTAAAATGATCCTGAAATGAGAGGAGATGAATTACCTCGACTTCCCTGCAGGAAGGACAGTCTCCCCCAAAGTTGAAGGGACAGGACTCGTTTTGCAACTAAACACACACAAGAGACAAACCGCACGTCAACAGCAAATATAACAAGTTTCACACCTGCGGGACCTGAAGTAAACAAGTCACCTTCTAAGTAAATTTCACAGCCTGGAAGCCTGTTTAACCCACAGTTCTGTTGCCAGTGTTTCATTTCTTGTAATGTTTTATTACTTCTTCACTGAACTAATTGAAATGTTTTAGGTTTAAATAAGAGCAACTTTTTAAACAATCATCTCTCTTATCTGATTTCTGGCCAGTAAACACATTTCTACGTTCTCTGATCTGAATTATTTTCTGCATAATTTAGAGAGAGTTTGGAGACATGTATTTTTCATCAATTACATGTACGGTCGTTTTCCAAATTATTCATACCAATTAAAGACAGAAAAAAAAGTCATCTGTCAGTGAAATAAGTTGAAATTGATTAAAAGTACTAATAAATAAAAATTCTATGAAAATCATCTGATTTTGAATTGTTGTTCAATAGAAATATTAAAAATAAACACCCATAAAATAAAAAAATAAACAAGCATGATGGGGCTAGGAGGCTAAAATTTTGTTGAGCAACACATTGAGACAATCACTGCAATCAGGTGTTTTCTGTAACGTCCAATCAGACGTCTGCACCTGCTGACAGGTTGACATGTTGGTCCACTGTTCATGGAAAAGATGCTCTAATTTGTCTGGGACAGTTTTGTTTGTTTGATTTTTAAAAATTATTATTTTCAACCACAATTCATAAGCAATAATTTATCTCACTAAATTATAACTTTGTAAATTTTCATTTATTATTAGTTTCTAGTTATTTGAATTGCTTTTGTCAATTTAGCCTTTTCTTTAATCGGAGGGTATAAATAATTTTGAGGACGACTTAGTATTTATCACTTAGTTTAGTACTTAGATATGTTCCAGTAAAAGAATATTGTTCATGGCATCTTTCCAAATCCACTTTCTAGTGAGACTAGCATGTTAACAGTTCAGTTAATTAACATGTAGAAACATAAAGGATTAATTAATCGCACTTGGACGTTTATTTGCAGAATTATATAAGTGAGTGGACAGGACACATGACCAAGCACAAGTTCATAATTTAAATATTCTCCTCACTCACTGACATTAAAACATATAATGTATTTCTTATTTTGATAAACTGTTTATCTGAATTACTTCATGTTTTTTGTGACTTTATAATGGAGAAATGTGCGCCTCCAGGGTTCAGAGCTCGGTGGCTAGCTTGTTAGCTAGCTAGGAAGTTAATGGCCGATTAATGCATTTCTAAAAGTATTTAATTCGCTCACCTCCAACTCATTCTGCGGTGTAGAAAGTCCACACTGCAAACGTCAATGTGTCCACGACTTCGTCCACACTTTTTGTTTTTCTTTTAGGTGGATTTCTGAGAGCTAATAGCTGCGCAGATAGCAGCAGCAGGAGTCTGACGCCATGTTTGTTTCCAGATGGGGTAGTCAGGGCCGCGCGCGGGATTTTAATATTGGGATCATTTCCTCATTAAATCCACTGGAAAAGTGATTCCAGACGGGGCCCAAGTTTCCAGTCCAAACTGGTCCAGGGTCCATTCACATTTTACCACTGTATTAGTGTAATGATCTCATTTTAATTAATTATCCATTGTTATATTATTATCCTTTAGATTAGCTGTATTTTTCAACAACAGTAAGAATAAAATACAATTTGATGAGTATCTATTTAAAAATTGCTTGCTTGAATTTGAATTAGCCTATTTTATGCTAACAATTTGTTCCAAGTATTAGTGATAAATATGGCCTGCATTTTATTATGGCAGAGATACCTCTTCCCATTTAATCCACAGTTTTATTTAGATGTATTTTCCATCAAAGTTTAACATCTATGACAACTAGTAGTTGAGGGGCTTGAAAAATTTTCACCTTTTTGTCCTAATTTCAGCTTTTTAAGTGCAGAACAATTTAGAAAAAAAACATTCCTGTTTGATGAAACATTTTCACAATATTTGGAGATATGAGAGTTTTGTACATTAAAAACAGTTTTATCAAGAAGAGGTTCCAGAAAACATGAACTTTTTCCTCAACTTGCCAGATCAGAGAAAATAGAAATGTTTACTAAACATTGTCAGAAATCAGTTTTTATTTTCTTGAAATGGGCAAAATTATAAATATATTTATATAGCAGGTGTAAAAGTCTTAAATTCCAACCTGCAGAATAGAAATAAGCTCAAATCTCACATTTACCATGTTTGATGCTGTCAGGTGAAAACTGGCTCTAAAGATGAACAACTGGTCTTCTAAGAGGACTGGCTGAACTAAAATTATAATAGTCAGAAAAGCGTTTTTATCTGGAAAACATGTTTGTTTTTAAATGATGATAGAGTTGAGGAAGCCATAGCAACCGTGGAATCTAGACCAGCATTCTGAGCACTGCTGTTTAGATGTGAACACAATGCTGGTATGAAATGTTCTAATCATCTCACATGTGAGAAGTTTCATCATGTTCACCTGAAAGAGGCCAAGAACACGTTTCCATGGCAGCTTTTCTTGTGCTGTAGCCATGATTTTCTCTACTGTAACACAGTTTTTTGTTTGAATACTCTGGCTTTTTAGGATATATTCCTTATAAATATTAGTAATGAATAAAGTTACCTTCCTTTTACCATAACCAACCCAGATTTCTGCTTTGCAGATGCATTTGTTCTGAAATCACAACCCAGGACAATGCAGCTGCTCTATTTATTATCTTTGAAGTGTATTGATCATGTCTGCTGGTGTTTGACCAGACCACTGGCCAGTAGTCAAGTTTGGACTAAATTAAATCTTGTTCTATTAATTTAGCTCATTTTAGTGATAAATATGGCCTGCATTTTATTATGATAGAGGTACTGCTTCCCATTTCTTCAGCAGTTTTATTTCGATGTGTTTTCCATCAAAGTTTTCCATCTATGACAACTAGTAGTTACTGGGAATGAAAGATTTTCACCTTTTTTCCTGAATTTAAGCTTTTTTAAGTGCAGAATAATTTAGGAAAACATTCATCTTTTGATATATCAAAACATTTTCACAATATTTAGAAAAAAAAAAGTTTTGTATATTAAAAATGTTTTATTAAACAGAAAAAGTTTCAAGAAAACATAAACATTTTCCTCAATTTGCAAGAAAGCAGAAATGTTTACTAAACATTGACAGAAATGTGTTTTTTTTTTTCTTGAAATGCACAAATTGTAAAACCAAAAGCCCAAATTTACATTTTCAAATTGACAATTTTCCCTGTAAATGAGTCACATCCAGACTTGTACTCTTCACAACCACTAATGAGGTTATATAACAGGTTAAAAAGTCTTAAATTTTAACCTGCAGAATAGAAATAAGCTCAAATCTCACATTTACCATGTTTGATGCTGTCAGGTGAAAACTGGCTCTAAAGATGAACAACTGGTCTTCTAAGAGGACTGGCTGAACTAAAATGATAATAGTCAGAAAAGCGTTTTTATCTGGAAAACATGTTTGTTTTTAAATGATGATAGAGTTGAGGAAGCCATAGCAACCGTGGAATCTAGACCAGCATTCTGAGCACTGCTGTTTAGATGTGAACACAATGCTGGTATGAAATGTTCTAATCATCTCACATGTGAGAAGTTTCATCATGTTCACCTGAAAGAGACCAAGAACACGTTTCCATGGCAGCTTTTCTTGTGCTGTAGCCATGATTTTCTCTACTGTAACACAGTTTTTTGTTTGAATACTCTGGCTTTTTAGGATATATTCCTTATAAATATTAGTAATGAATAAAGTCACCTTCCTTTTTACCATAACCAACCCAGATTTCTGCTTTGCAGATGCATTTGTTCTGAAATCACAACCCAGGACAATGCAGCTGCTCTATTTATTATCTTTGAAGTGTATTGATCATGTCTGCTGGTGTTTGACCAGACCACTGGCCAGTAGTCAAGTTTGGACTAAATTAAATCTTGTTCTATTAATTTAGCTCATTTTAGTGATAAATATGTCCTGCATTTTATTATAATAAGAGGTACTGCTTCCCATTTCTTCAGCAGTTTTATTTCGATGTGTTTTCCATCAAAGTTTTCCATCTATGACAACTAGTAGTTACTGGGAATGAAAGATTTTCCCCTTTTTTTCCTGAATTTAAGCTTTTTTAAGTGCAGAATAATTTAGGAAAACATTCATCTTTTGATATATCAAAACATTTTCACAATATTTAGAAAAAAAAGAGTTTTGTATATTAAAAACAGTTTTATTAAACAGAAAAAGTTTCAAGAAAACATAAACATTTTCCTCAATTTGCCAGAAAGCAGAAATGTTTACTAAACATTGACAGAAATGTGTTTTTTTTCTTGAAATGCACAAATTGTAAAACCAAAAGCCCAAATTTACATTTTCAAATTGACAATTTTCCCTGTAAATGAGTCACATCCAGACTTGTACTCTTCACAACCACTAATGAGGTTATATAACAGGTTAAAAAGTCTTAAATTTTAACCTGCAGAATAGAAATAAGCTCAAATCTCACATTTACCATGTTTGATGCTGTCAGGTGAAAACTGGCTCTAAAGATGAACAACTGGTCTTCTAAGAGGACTGGCTGAACTAAAATTATAATAGTCAGAAAAGCGTTTTTATCTGGAAAACATGTTTGTTTTTAAATGATGATAGAGTTGAGGAAGCCATAGCAACCGTGGAATCTAGACCAGCATTCTGAGCACTGCTGTTTAGATGTGAACACAATGCTGGTATGAAATGTTCTAATCATCTCACATGTGAGAAGTTTCATCATGTTCACCTGAAAGAGGCCAAGAACACGTTTCCATTTGTCCATGATGAAAACAGCAGCTCTGCTACGTCCTGTCACATATTTCTATCATTTCACTGCAACTACAGTAAAGTCCTCATCTCATTTAAGACTGAAGTTAAAATTGTAGAAACAAGTCCATGCTGCTGTTTTTTAAATCAGTCATTGTTTATTCAGGATCATCTCTGCATCATTTGCCTTCAACTGTATTGCACAGACTTTAGATACTTAATTTATAAAAGGAAAAACAACAGCTGAGAGCCAAAAACTTATAGTTAAAGTCTAGAATATAAATGCTGCTGACACCATCTCATGTTGATTAAACTCAATCTGAGTCAGACTCAAATTCAAACTAAAAACAAGTAAATCATTTCTGCTAGTCAAGGCACGCTTTGTATGGGTGCCTGTGATGTCATCACGTTGTCCTGAATGGAGCTACAGGTGTGGGAGCAGACAGATTTTCTACCTGTTGAGATGAAAATGCATCTAACCTGGAAATAAACCAAATTAAATAGATCACATTCTGCTGGTCGTCAGTGTGAGAAACCTTCCATACCTGTGGCTCCTTGTGGCTGTTTAGGTGCCCATACAATGAGCAGCTAAAGACATTGGATAATGGAGGAAGAAGATAGAAGTTTTCTGGAAGTCAGATAAATTCTTTTGATATTCACATGGAAGTGATTATTGTAGTGAAGAAATCAGGAGAATGTCTCCACAATTTCTCCATAAAGTACATAGTAGCAAGTCATTGTCAGAATAAATCATTATCAGTCAAAAACACATAAAAATAGAATAAAATAAAAACAGGAAAAAGAACTCAATATTGAAATATCCAAAGATTGGTGTCATATATACTGTAGTCACACAGCTTGTTTGCTTGATCAGAATCATTTTGACAAAGTTTTTTGGTGGTTGTAGGTGATTGATGCATTAATACATCCAGAGGAGCCAGATGAGATGGGCCTCCTGAGGTAGCTCCTGGTCAGGATGGAGAAGACCTCGGACACACTGTGTCTGGACTGGCCTGGAGACGCCTCGGAATCCCATTTAATGAGATGAAAGAAGTGGCCAGGGACAAAGAGATGGATGGATGGATGGATGGATGGATGGATGGATGGATGGATGGATGGATGGATGGATGGATGGATGGATGGATGGATGGATGGATGGATGGATGGATGGATGCATGGATGGATGGATATATGAATACTGTATATGGATAGGTGGATAAATGGATGGATGGATGCATGGATGGATGGATATATAGATATATGGATGGATGATGGATGCATGGATGGATGGATGGATATTAATATATGGATGAATGAATGGATGGAGGGATATATAGATGGATGGATGGATGGATGGATGGATGGGTTTTTATTTTTAATGGATGATGGATGCATGGATGGATATATAGATATATGGATGGATGGATGGATGAATGGATGGATGGAGGGATATATAGATATATAGATGGATGGATGGATGGATGCATGGATGGATATATAGAATATGGATAAATGGATAGATGAATATATGGAACAATGGATGCATGAATGGGTGGATGGATGGATATATAGATATATGGATATATATATGGATGGATGGATGGATGGATGGATGGATATATAGATGGATGTATGAATGATAGATGCATCTATATATGGATGGATGGATGGATGGATATATAAATATATGGATGAATGAATATGATGGATGGAGGGATGGAGGGATATATAGATGGATGTATGAATATACATCCATCTATATATGGATGGATGCATGGATGGATATATAGATATATGGATGGATGCATGGATGGATGGATGGATGGATGGATGGATGCATGGATGAATGGATGGATGGATGCAGGGATGGAGGGATATATAGATATATGGATGGATGGATATATGAATATATGGAACAATGGATGTATGAATGGGTGGATGGATGGATATATAGATATATGGATAGAGAGATGGATGGATGGATGGAAATATGAATATATGGATATATAGATATATGGATGGATGGATGGATGGATGGATGGATATTTGAATATATGGATGGATGGATGGATGGATGGATGGATGGATGGATGGATGGATGGATTATTGAAGAAAAATTAATTTTTTCCTTTTTTTTTGTATTTTATTTTTTTTTTTTTTTTTTTTTTTTTTTTTTGTTTTTTCTGTGTTAGTTTTTTTTTCTGTCATGTTGCAATATTTCTCCCTCTCACCTCTCACTTCCATTGATCTTTTTTTCATCATCGTATTCTGAGTTCTTTTATATCTTCTCCAGAAAATTCCCACACAACCCTCCATACCTTTCTTTCACTTTTTGGTTTTTGTTTTCTATTTCATATTCCAACAATCATAATAACTTTGATTATACAAATTGACTTTGAAGAAGTTGATTCTTAGTTTTAGGTTTGCATTACATTCTCAGTGATTTTTATCGATATTTCCAACAATCTTTCCCCACTCCCCCTCCTCCCCCACTTTCATATTTCCCCTAATCAATTTCTTTTTTTTATTAGTTATGTTTTACATCATAAAATAAATCTTCTGAATTTTCTCTATATCCACAACACAACCACAAATATCTAGATATTACTCATATATACTGAGTAGGTGAATTGAGAGGAAGATGAAGAAGAATTTGGTTCCTCTGCTCACCACTCTACACCACCCACCACATCTTTTTGGGTGTTGGAAACGTGGAGGTTCCGAATTGGATTTAATCAGAGAGAAAAAAATAAAATTAAAAAATTAAAAAAAACAAATCTCTGCTAAGAGACTCTTAGACAAAAAAGAGTTAAACCCACCCCAAAACATGCTAAAGGGTGTTTTTGGGTGCAGTAACTCAATTCTATATTTAATTGTAATGCGTCCATTATTTCTTTTTTTTTGATTTTTAAACAAAAGTTTCACAAAACGTATATATATATATATATATATATATATATATATATATATATATAATATATATATATATTTTATAATATATATATATATGGATGTATGGATGGATGATGGTTGATGGATGGATGGATGGATGGATGGATGGATGGATGGATGGATGGATGGATGGATGGATGGATGGATGGATGGATGGATGGATGGATGGATGGATGGATGGATGGATGGATGGATAGATGGATGGATGAATAAATAAAAAATGATGGATAATGAATATATGGATGATGGATGGATGGATGCTGTGGGATATATAGATATATGGATATATGGATGGATGGATGGATGGATGGATATATAGATGTATGGATGAATGAATGAATGGATGGATGGATAGTGGATGGATGGATGGATGGATGGATATATAAATATATGGATAAATTATTGGATAGATAGATGGATATATGGGGGGATATAGAGAGAGATGGAGGGGTGTGTGTCTGTATATATAGATATATGTATGTATGGATATGTATAGAGATGTATGTTTGTATGTTTTTGTGTATGTGTGTGGGGGGGGGGGGGGGGATATATATATTTATGTTTATATGGATGAATGAATTAATTCATGTATGGATTCATGAATATATGGATGAATTGATGGATGGATTCATGGATGGATGGATGGATATATAGATATTTGGATGTATGGATTTTTTGATGGATTTATTGATTGATGGATGGATGGATGGATGGATGGATGGATGGATGGATGGATGGATGGATGGATGGATGGATGAGTTCATTGTTGGATGGATAGATGGATGCGTGCGTGCATTCATTCATGGATGGATGGATATATGAATATTTGGATGGATGGATGAATGAATGATAGATAGATGGATGGATGAATGAATGAATGCATGGATGGATGGATGGATGAATGCATGCATGCATGGATGAGTGGATGGATACATGGATGGATGGATGGATGCATGGATGGATGGATGCATAGATGGATGCATGGATGGATGGATGCATGGATGGATGCATGGATGAATGCATGCGTGGATAGATGGATGGATGGATGAATGCATGGATGCATGGATGGATGGATAGATGGATGGATGGATGGATGGATGGATGCATGGATGGATGGATGGATGCATGGATGGATGGATGGATGCATGGATGGATGGATAATGGACGGATACGATGTTCTTTTGCTTTGTTACGTGGTGTGTACAGTGACCTTGGGTTTCTTGAAAGGCGCTTTAAATAAAGTGTATTATTATTATCATTACGTTTATCATTATGCATTTTTTCTTGCTAAAATGTGTATTTTGGTGTTGGACCTCATTTAGAAACTTGCCTGAAAATCTTGAGGTCCAGTTTTCAGTGTCCTGCATATGTGGACTGAAGTACCAGGGACCACTGGATTAAATTCATATCCAACAACAATGATCTTGACACCGCTACACCAGAATGCAGGAAACCAGGTCTCTGTTCAAACCCCATCCCCAGGCTAGGGTTCCATGATTTTCTCGTTCAGGAGTGTGGCATAAACTGCTGTGTGTATCCCTCTTCATCCACCTCTTTTTAAGTTTAATCATTTTTTGTAACATTACACTCTTTCTTTCTTTCTTTCTTTCTTTCTTTCTTTCTTTCTTTCTTTCTTTCTTTCTTTCTTTCTTTCTTTCTTTCTTCTTTCTTTCTTTCTTTCTTTCTTTCTTTCTTTCTTTCTTTCTTTCTTTCTTTCTATCTTTCTTTCATAACTTCACCCCTTCTCTTTCTGTCTCTTTCTTTCTTTCTTTCTTTCCTTCTTTCTTTCTTTCTTTCTTTCTTTCCTTCTTTCTTTCTTTCTTTCCTTCTTTCTTTCTTTCTTTCTTCTTTCTTTCTTTCTTTCTTTCCTTCTTTCTTTCTTTCTTTCTTTCTTTCCTTCTTTCTTTCTTTCTTTCTTCTTTCTTTCTTTCTTTCTTTCTTTCCTTCTTTCTTTCTTCTTTCTTTCTTTCCTTCTTTCTTTCCTTCTTTCTTTCTTTCTTTCTTCTTTCTTTCTTTCTTTCTTTCCTTCTTTCTTTCTTTCTTTCTTTCTTTCTTTCCTTCTTTCTTTCTTTCTTCTTTCTTTCTTTCTTTCTTTCTTTCTTTCTTTCCTTCTTTCTTTCCTTCTTTCTTTCTTTCTTTCTTTCTTTCTTTCTCTCTCTCTCTCTCTCTCTCTCTCTCTCGCCCTCTCTCCCACTCCCTCCCAGCTTGACACCTGGCATGTGGCTGTTTGAAGAGCCTTTGTCTGGGACCAGTTTTCTCTCTTCTCAGGTCCGTCAGGATCCAGTCCAGACTGTGAGACTGGCTGTGTGAAGTTAGGTGATCTGATGAGGACGTCCGTCCCCCGTCTAGCTGAGCTGCTGGACTTTCGCTCCCACCGACTACTGTCTAGACTGATGGAATAGGTCTGTTTGCCTGGAACCATCTGACCATTGGGGTGAGGGTTATAAATATGTTTTTCCTTCACTGACTGTTTCTCATTGAGGACTGGCTCGATGAGGATGGCAGTCTTTTGTCTTTGAAAACCCAGAGTTTAGAGAGTTTTGAGAAGTTGGTGACGAAGGCTCTACTATGTCAGTGAAGGTTTTAAACTTATCGTCTCTGTCAGGAGTCAAGATGCTGCGGTGGATTGAGGTTTTTTTAAACGAAATGAAAAAAATACTTTATTTATTCCAGAAGGGAAATTCAATATTGTAATAAGTTTGTACTCTTTTTGTTGTTGTTGTTTTTAACAATATAACATATATGAAATAATCATACAACAATCATAAGTCAGTCAGTCTTGTTCTTCAGGGTGATGCTGCTGGCAGGAATGAATTTCTGAACACCTCCGTCCTTCAGCAAACTTGACGCAGCCTCCCACTGAACACACACTGTTGATTCTTAACTGTCTTGTGGAGAGCATATAAATTTTTTTCCTGAATTTCTCTGGATCGCAGCATGATGTCTAGCTTTTGAGGAACTTTTGGTCTACTTAACTTTATCAGGCAGGTCCTATCTAAGTGATTTCTTGATTGAGAACAGGTCTGGCAATAATCCCTCCTGGGTGTGGCTAAAGAAATTGAACTCAGCTTTCCAAAGATGTAATAAATCACAGTTAATTTATGTTTTAACATAAATTCATAAATTCAAAAATCACTTTTTCACACAAGGCCATTGAGGTTTGGATTTTCCCCCTTGCTAAAAAAAAAACTTCATTTAAAAACTGCATTTTGTGTTTACTTGTGTCATCTTTGTCTCACATTTTAATTTGTCTGATGATCTGAAACATATAAGTATGACAAAATGCAAAAAAAAAAAAAAAAAAAAAAAAAAAAAATCAGGAAGGAGGCAAACACTTTTTCATGCAACTGTATACAGTTTTGGACATTTCATTCAGGATTGACTTTGTCGGCGGTAAGTTTACTGTACTGCCAATTCTGTTTCCTATGCTTTCCCAGTATATGTTTGTTGAGCTTATATAAGTTTGAATATGCAAAATTAGCTTCTAACGACTTATTGTAAGCTTTTATTTCAATCCCCCCCCCAACCCCCAGAAAAAAAAGAAAAAAAACGCCTCTCACTTATTCCCATTTACTAGGTACTTGGATCGATACTCTATATCGGCAAATATTCAAATGCAAGTATTCATACTTGTACAGGTCAGCAAAAAAGTGGTGTCGGGGCAGCCCTAATTTTTATAACATAGTGGTATCGGCACTTGGTATCGACCGATCACCACATCACAAGCATATTGGTATCAGGAGGGAAAAAAATTGTATCAGAAGATCTTCAGTATCGATCTGGAGGAAAAACAGAAAAGAAAAAGTTACCGTTAGAAATTAATAGTTCAACAGGAAACATAAATATTTTCTTTAATTTAGTTTATTTAATTCAGTCATTCAATGATAAATATAAATAATTCATGTTGCAACTAAAAAAACTTAAATAAATTATGCCAAGAAATCTAAAAGAAATAAATACAAAAATGAGGGAGAAACAAGGATGTGTGATCACAGCTTGTTTGTTTTTTTTCCACAGGTTGTAGGGATTTAATAGAAATAAAACTAACCTAGATTAAATATTACAAGACACTGAATGAGTTAAACAAACTTACCTGTAAAACTCCTCAGGAGTTTGAACTCACGCATGCGTTTTGGCGGAGTGATATTAAGAAATATGTTCAGTTTTTGTTTAGGGCGTGTGCTTTGGCTGTCCTCGCGCTGACGTACGTACGTCTCCTCTCGAGGTGCGGGCGGTTTGACAGCTTCGTTACCTCCAGCGACCGCAGAGGGAAGTCCGGCTACGGTGGCAGCTCTGAACACACGGTGAGCTGCTGAGTCCGCCGACACCGGCACGATAAACACACACACACACACACACACACACACACACACTCAGAAGAAGAAAAGTAGCCTGTTGAGGAAGGAGGCGCGTCGGCAGCGGCTTCTGTCCCTGGAGCAGGAAGGACATTTTCAGGACTGTGGACATATTTCTGCTACGTTTTCCCGGCACCTTACACTTGGACACAAGATAATAGAGTCGAGATCCTAAAGTGAACCGAGTTGGACGTTTGTTTTCCTCCTAAAAGAAGGTAAGTTTCCTGATCCAGAGGTTTTCCTCGCTTCACACTCCCCTCATTTCTGGCTGCTACTGAAAAGCACGCAATGAAATATCAAGCTTAGGTTTAACTATAGGTTACTAATTTTTATTTACACTGAACAATCATGTTTGTGTCTCAGTTCTTTGTTTAATTGGAAAACAGATGTGGCAGCTGCCAACTAATCAATAGTGGTCATTTCCTGTAGCTTGAGGCAGCCTGCTGGCTCCAGGCTCGGCAAACAGTGCCAGCTGAAGGACCTGGCTGCACCACACCATAACGGCCTGTATTTGCTTTATGGGAGATAATGATGCCGTGTGCCATAAAGGAGTTCCCATTCTCATCCATCCTGCAGCCTGGGAAACTGGCGAGCAACATTAAAGTGTGTCCGGATCCTCACCGATGACTGGATGCTGATGATGTTCTTATCAAAGCCATCACTGACCATAAAACAGTATGAGCCTCTGGTCTCCTGCCATTTAAACATAAGGCTGCTCAACTATGGAAAAAATAATTATCACGATTATTTTGATCAATATTAAAATCACAATTATTTTTTTAGTGACATGATACATTTATTTAGAGTTTCTCTCTTTCAGATAGGGATGAGCGGCGATATGGACAAAAATGTATCACGATAATTTCTGTTTGTTATCATGGTAATGACGGTAAAAACTATCAGCGTAATATTTTGTATTATAAATCTGTCGTTACATTTTCAGGGTTCCTACACGTCCTGGAAAACCTGGAAAACGATTGAACATTTTTCCAGTCATGGAAAACACATGGAAAATCAGAAAAAGAGTAAAATGTCCTGGAAAAGCTTGAGTTGTCCTTAGTCGTCGCTGCTTTGTCATAGATTCGTCTCCACTTTGTCACAGATTCGTCGCCTCTTCGTCTCTACTTAATCGTCGCTTTGTCACCTCTTCGTTGCCTCTTCATCGTCGCTTCCTGTCTACTTCTTTGCTGCTTTGTCGCTGCTTCGTCATCTCTACGTTGTCATCTCTTCGTCTCTGCTTTGTGTCTACTTTGTGTCTACTTTGTTGCCACTTTGTCTCATCTTCGTCATCTCTTCGTCTCTGCTTTGTGTCTACTTTGTGTCTACTTTGTTGCCACTTTGTCTCATCTTCGTCATCGATTCGTCTCTGCTTCATCATCACTTTGTCTCCGCTTCGTTGCCTCTTTGTCTCTACTTCATCATTGCTTTATCGCCTCTTCGTCTCTACTTCGTCGCCTCTTTTGTTGCCTCTTTGTCTCTACCTCATTGTTGCTTCGTGTCTACTTCGTCGTCGCTTTGTCACTGCTTTGTCGCTGCTTCGTTGTCTCTTTGTGTCTGCTTTATCTCCACTTCATTGTCTGTCTTTGCTTCCTCATCTCCGCTTCGTCTCTACTTCGTTGTCACTGCTTTGTCGCTGCTTCATCGTCTCTTCGTCTCAACTTCGTCGTCGCTGCTTCGTCATCTCTTGGTCCACTTTTCGTCGTCTCTTCGTCTCTGCTTCATCTCCACTTCATCTCCACTTCATCATCTGTCTCTGCTTCCTCATCTCCGCTTCATCTCTACTTCGTTGTCGCTTCATGCCTACTTCGTCGTCACTGCTTTGTTGCTGCTTCGTCATGTCTTCGTTGCCTCTTCCTCACCTCTTTGTCTCTACTTCATCTCTACTTCGTCGTCGCCGCTTCGTCGCCGCTTCGTCGTCTTTTCGTCGTCTCTTGGACGTCTCTTCGTCATCTTTTCGTCGTCTCTTGGTCGCCGCTTCGTCGTCTCTTCGTCGTCTCTTGGTCGTCTCTTGGACATCTCTTGGTCGTCTCTTGGTCGCCTTTTCGTCGTCTCTTCGTCTCTGCTTCATCTCCAATTCATTGTCTATTTGTCTCTGCTTCCTGGTCTCCGCTTCGTCTCTGCTTCGTCACTGTACAAAATAAGCTACAATTGTAGAACACCTCTCCAAAAGCTTGGGGTGGACGTTTTTAGTCTACGTTGTGATAACTTGACTCATACTGTTGCAGCTGGAAAAGTCCTGGAAAAGAACTTCAAGAAAAGAGTGTGAACCCTGATTCTGTCTTGAGAGCCCTACAAAATACTAGAAGCCACTAAACTACATCAATTAAGTTTAAGTGGTACACCTGTACCGAAAAACTGTAGTGACACCAGTCAAACAAGTCTGAAATATGAGAGACCAAATTCCACATTTATTCAAACGATGCAAACAGCAAAAGTAACTTAGCTTATAAAAAACCCAAAGTAGTGCAACATACAACTTGATAAATTGAATTTCTCGTTTTTATCATGAGATGGCAAATTATTATCGTAGGGAATTTCTTTGACGATATATCACACACAATAACATATCACCCATCCCTACTTTCAAACAACACTTCATTAATGATTTATGCAAAACGTTCAAACTGAAAAAAATATAGGCTTCAAATATGTACCCATATAGCTGTTTTGTAGTGTATTAAACATTAAATTAATAAAATGAATATACTTTGAGCAATAAATAAATGAAAAAATGAAGTAAAACACACACATATGCAAAATAAACCATGTTTCCAGCTGTTCTGCAGTTTCTCCATATTTGAAGAATAAAATAGATATTCTTATTTATAGATATGCATCGAAAATTCAGCCACCGAAAGTTTTCTTAAAAAAAAAAAGTTTTTCCTAAAAGTGCATTTTCGGTTTTCGGCCGAAACTTGTGATGACGCAGCACACGACTTATGCACTTTGTGTTTTTATATTTAATTTAATTTATTTATACATATGAAAAAATCCCAACATGAACTTTGCTAAGCTTTAGTGCAATGCTAGAACATTCCAAATCGAACATATTTGTTGATGACACCCAACAAATTGCCTGGGTGGAAGTCACTGAAATAAACTTTACTTAAAAATAACTTTCAGAAATTGTGTGAAGAAAAATGGAAAAAGAAAAGAAGTCGTTTCAACTTAATTATAGGCAGGTTTCCCACGCGTCCTGGAAAACCTGGAAAATGATTGAACATTTTTCCAGTCATGGAAAACACATGGAAAATGAGAAAAACTGTAAAATGTCCTGGAAAAGTTTGAGTTGTCCTTGAAAAATTATTTTTCCTCCTTTTAGTCGCCGCATCAACGCTGCGTCGTCTTTCCTTTGTCGCAGCTACGTCGTAGTTTTTGTCGCTGCTACATCGCCATTTCATCGCTGTCACAGCTTCGGCGCAATTTTGTCACAAAATCGGCGCAGCTTTGCCGCATTTCATCGCCGCTTTGTCACCACTTTGTCACTGCTACATCACCGTTTCGTCGCTGTTTCATCGCAGCGTCGTAGTTGTTTAATCGTCGTTTCATTGCAGCTTTGTCACCGGTATATTGCCATTTCGTCGCTGCTTCGACACCACTTCGTTGCAGCTTCATCTCTGTTGCATAGCAGTTTGTCACTGCTACTTTGCCGTTTCATCTCAGCTTCGTCGCAGCTTTATCTCTGCTTCGTCTCCGCTTCGCCTCTGTTTTGTCTCTGCCTTGTCTTTTCTTTGTCTTTACTTCATCGCTGTAAAAAAATATAAGCTACAATTGTAGAACACATCTCCAAAAGCTTGGGGTTGGAAGTTATTAGTCTATGTTGTGATAACTTGATTTGTACTGTAGCAGCTGGAAAAGTCCTGGAAAACGACTTCTAGAGAAGAGTGGGAACCCTGAAAGAGCTACAACGTACTGTACTGAATGAGGTCTGTTTTAAGTGTTCGTGTTTTGTTTGTAGGGTTTGCATTGGTGACGCAGGTAACTCTGCACACCTTCGGTCTGGTCCAGAGTAAGCTCTTCCCCGTCTACTTCTACTGCCTGCTGGGGAGCAACTTCATCAGCCTGGCTGTGTTTGCAGTGTACCACCCCAGAGAGCTGCTGGAGTGGCACGAAGGCTTGCAGGTGAGGAAGAATATTAAAACGTCTTCATGAGGATGATTTGAGTCGGCCCCTGTAAGCATCTCCGTCTTCTGGTCATCTTGCAGATGCTTCTGTTCTTCGTGGCGCTGATCATGGCGGGCATGAACGCCCAGTGGTTCGGCCCGGCAGCCACGGAGGTGATGTTCCAGATGAGGGCGGTGGAGGAGGAGCACGGCCTGGGGAACCAGGTGGGCCTGAGCAGTCAGAGAGAGGCTTACGCTAAGCTCAGAGAGCAGGACCCCAAGTACAGAGCCTACAAGAGCTCGTTCGGACGGTACCACGGGTTGTCCAACCTCTGCAACCTGATCGGCTTCCTCTGCACCACAACCAACCTGGTCTACACCGCGCTGAATTTAGCCACCATCTAGCAGCTTAGTGATGGAGCCCGAAGATCCTCAGACCTTCATCCACTGAAGATTAGAGACTTCTGAATCAGGATGAACATCTGAGGACCAAAATGTCTCTGAAACAATAATTATAAGTGGTCGAAAATGTGAAAGATTTGTTGGTTACGTTTAGTTTTCATTGCTGGATTCACCAGTGTGTGTCAATGTGCAGCAGTGTTTGCAGCCTTGTAGCAATTTAAATGAGCAGAAACAGTCGTGTAAAAAACAGAAATGACACCATCACCCTCTAAACTATTAGGAATCAGAATATAAGAGAAAACCATCTGATCTACAGCAGATTTAGAATAAGACAAACACAACTTCAGGTGACATATTACACCCAATCATAATTTAACAGAAACTAAACTAAAAAGCAGAAGTAGCATGTGATCCTGATTCAGTAGTTGGTAGAAGCACCTGGAGCAGCAATAACGTCATCATTTCTCTGTAATCAGACAAAATGAAAACACAAGTTCACCTTTAACTCAGTAACTATAATGTGGCTGCAAAACATGCCCACACCATGACTCCCCCACCACAGTGCTTGACATAGTATGAGTTATGACAAGAACTCTCCACTTTGGTCTCATCTTTCTGGGGAACGTTGTCCCAGATGTCTTCTTTTTTTGTCCAGATGCAGATTTGCAAATCTAAGCCGTGCTGTTCATTCTAGGAGAGAATAGTTTTCTCCTGCAACTAATCCCAACAAACCATACAAGTTCAGCCTTTTTTCAAAGCAACTCTGACCAATGTTGCATTTCAGAAAGCACAGAAAGATTATTTTAATATCAGTCGTCCTGCCTCATTCTGAAGACCCACCCCCCATTCCCTCCGCCCCCTAATTCAGAAGCAGAGGTCTATTTTATTTTGATTAATGGTGGGTCTGTCTTGTATTTCAGAGTTCCATTACCTCATCCATAACATTTTTTTCCTATTAAAAAAACAGTGTAACAATGCAACATTGGTAAGGGTTGCTTTAATTGCACTGTCATGAACTTTAAAGGTACAGTATGTAAGAATTACTGACATCTAGTGGTCAAGATGGGTACTAGATGTTTTCTTTCAAGTGACTTAAGATTCCAGCACTGTTGTGAATGTACGGTGGCCGTTAGTGGCCAAAATTCTCCCAGACATAAAGATGTTTTAATCTATGAGTAGATCCAGTGGTCTCAGTGCAGCTACTTTGAGTAACTATTTTTAACGTCTTTTAAGGCATTACTGATCCCAAACAGTCTCTAACTCCCACTAAACAAAGCTGGTACAGCAGTTTGAAAGTTCAGAGGGTTCTCACTTCACTCACATTTTTTGTCCTTTTAGGGACACTGTAGTAAAAATGGCGGCTCAAATTTGGCAGCCTCCATGTATGTGCACCCCAGCAAGTAGACATATGTATGATTTATTCTAGAATAAATCAATAAAAACAGCTATTCGAGTGTAGCAATTACACATCAAAAGAAACAAGTTTGGGATTATATATCAGTTTTCCTGCCGCTGACCTTTTGATTTTTTTTTACACACTGTACCTTTAACATTAAACATTCAAATTGCAGGATACAGAGACGGAGATATTACTCTTAAGGTTCTGTCAGATTTTCCAGACATTAAACTCTGATCTGAGTCGGGGTAGAAATAATAGGGGATTATTACGCTTCCTTGTTCCGGTTACCGGAAGTTGAAACATTTGGCACTTCCTCTTCCGGGCCATGTTACGACAGCCGTTCCTGCTCTATTATACTGTTTAAATCGTATAAACTCCAAACATACTAATTCTCATTCCAGACTGAAGTGATACTGGATCAAAAGTACGCGATCGCGCCGCGGTGAAGGGCCGAACTTTATAAAAACACACGTTTTTTTGTCGCCGATGGGGCACAACACCGGCCTTCACAGCATCTAGCATTGCCAGCAGCGTACTATGTCTTAAATCGCAAAACACACAAACATCTCGGTCTGACCCTCCCGTTTCCAGTGGACAACTGGGCTCCAAGGAGCGCTTTCATCTTGTGTGTTGTCACCCATAGCCGACATCTAATGCTAACCTGCTAACACGACTGTATAGCCTGCCGGCCACAAACAAACGTGTGTCGTTTTATTATAAAGTTCGGTCCTTCACCGCGCGAATCGTCGTTTATCCACTTCTTCCTCAGCATCACTTCAGTCTGAATGAAAACTTGGCATTGGCGTTTATCCGATTTACAAAGTTTAACAGAGTAGTAGCCGGCGGACTATTGTAGCAGTTAGCATTAGCCAGCGATGACGTGCCTAACTTTGTGCGGCTAAAACACACAAGCATCTGAAAGCGTCTCTTTCTTGGCAGTCCCCAGTTGTCCACTGAAACGGGAGGGACAGCCCATTTCAGATGTTTGTGTGTTTTAACGCACAATTTAAGCACATCAGAAACGCAGCTGGCTAATCTAGCATCTGTAATGCCGGTGTTGTGCCCCACCGGGGACAAACAAACGTGTGTTTATTATAAATCGGCCCTTCACCCGGCAAATCACCTTTACCAGCTTTATCCAGACACTTCAGCTAAAAACAAATGTTTGGTATCCTAAACAGAAACAGGCAGGAACGGCTGTCGTAACATGCGGAAGGAAGTGTCAAAATCCGGGAACTTCCGGACGATAATCCCCTATTGCTTCACTACGATCAATTTTGATGTCTTTCCTCCTTCACATTCCACACACTAAAACTGCACAGGTGCTCAATGGTTAATTCATTACATCTGCTAAGTGGTGTTCAGCTGGAAAGATGTTCTTTGTTTTTCACACTGCTTTGGTTCTTTTGCTCAGTTTTTTTCTTATTTAGTAATTTAATGCGTTACTAATTATCAAAGGATATATTTAAAGTTGTACTTCCGTGGTCAATTCATTAATATTTCTGTGTTCTCCATTATTATTGAATGCATTCTGCATCGTTTCTGTTTGAAAAAACCTTCTGGTATCTTTGTATCCAGCTGTATTTGTATACTAGAAGAGAGGCTTGTGGTCCAACAGCAGCTTTTCCGGGTCCTTCTCATGAATTTCCGTCTGATTGGCTGCCTCCCATCAGTGTATGAAGGAAGCTCCGCCCTCCGCTCTTATTTTGTTACAGACAGGAAATAGAGCCGACAAACAAGTTTGTTCCGCCATGCTAACAAACAGTTAGCTAATTAGCTTCTCAACTCCGAAGCTACAGTCGTGCCGTCTTCACTTCTAGTGTGTAGTGGAGGGTTACCTGCCTTCCAATGGACAGATAGAAACCCCACGTGGGATACGCTATTTGCAATGTGACGTAGAAGTGCGAGGCTGTTCCCGATTCGCTCTTTTCTTCGTATTGTTTCTCTGATGAGAAAGCACAGCCGACTGGGGGGAACGCAACGCTAGCAAGTCAGCATGTGTAAGTAAACAAGGGGAAACCCTCCGTATTTCAGAAGGAGCAAGTTAAACGGGTTTTCAGTGGAAGGAGGCCTTTAACATGTTAAAAACATCTAAATAAATCAATTTTCTGTTTACTCAACTATAATAACTGCTCACTTAGGTGGCTGATAAGAAATTTCTGAATAATGTGACTCACAAAGGACAATGTATTTTTATACTTTTTATTTTTTCATGACATAATCCTGCTGAAACATATTTTTAAAGCAAATGTCCTTTTTTGGTGTGTGTGTGCAGTTTTCCTTCTTCTCCAGCAGGGGGTGGTGTTTAGACAATTTTAAATTCACATTTGCATTTCATTTATTAATGAGCCTCATGATATTGCAACAAAAGTTTTTTTTTTAGTATTATTATTATTTACTGCTCTGTTGAATTAACACTGATTGAGATTAAACAGAGACATGTATTCTCCATTTTTTTTATCACTGGTATGTCTGAAAATGTTCTTGTGAACTGCTGATGAATACAAAGTGAATCTAAACACTAAAATGAAACACCTGTGTTGAATTTAGGGAGACACTGTTCATTTAATCTCTTTTGTTTCACGCTGATGAGGAGGAGCCAGGCCCAACAGGCAGCGCCTGGATTCAGAATAGGCAGCTTTTAATGTGATTACTGCTGATGCACATCAGGTTTCAAGAGGAGCAGCCTTGAAGGCAGAGAACAGAGCTTTGCAGGATCAGGGAGACTATGTCCCCATTACAGTTCCAGCAGCACTAATGGATTGTAATGGACTCATTTCAATATGAAATGCATGAGCTGAAAGTAAATGGATGAGGGTTTCCCAAATGCAAATTAATGTTTGCTCTTTTTCCATCCTAGCCAATGAAAATATAAATAATTTCCTGGAGAGGTGCAGTATTTATATTTCTGCCGTGTCAGCGCTCTGCAGTCGCAGGTCACACAGTACGAGTTAGACTGGATGTCTTGAGGAAGCAGATCAGCTGCAGGTTGTCTGGCATCAGGAAGCAGACTGTGTTTAAACAGAGAACACGTTTGTCCACTCGTCTCTTCATCTATAGATGTCAGAGATTATGAAAATGAAGCTGTTATTACTGCTATTATTCTTCAACTGAGTATGAGAATCAGGATACAAGGAAGTGAGGGAACAGAAGGAAATGATTGACTTGCACCAGTTCCACTATTCCTTCCTCATTCCTGACTCACAAGGAAATAGATTATTTTTTTAAATGATGCTGCAGGTCCGGGGTGTGTTTGGAAGTGTAGTGGTGCAGAGCAGGCCTCCAGTAATCTGCTGTGCTGAATTAATTATGAGTCACAGAGTTTCAACCTGCTTTATTAAACAATTCGCAATGTAGATTTGAAATCTAAGCGATGGGTAAGGCACCTATGCAGCATAAAAACACCAAACATCAGGGTTCCCACGCGTCCTCCTGGAAAATGGTTGAACATTTTTCCAGTCATGGAAAACTGATGGAAAATGAGAAAAAGAGTAAAATGTCCTGGAAAAGCTGGAGTTGTCCTGGAAAATGATTCGACAGCACTTTGTCTTTGCTTCGTCGCTGCTATGTCCCAGTTTCGTCACCGCTCAATTGCCGTTTCGTTGCAGCTTCGTCGCAGTTTCATTACAGTTTGTCGCAAAATCGTTGCAGCTTCGACGTGTTTCATCGCCGCTTCATAGCTGTTTCTTTGCCACTACGTTGCCATTTCATCACAGCTTCATCACAACTTCTAGCAGCTTCGTCACAGCTTTGACGCCACTTCGTCTTTGCTTTGTTGACGTTACTTCGCCGTTTCATCCGAGCTTTTGTGGCAGATTCACCGCCGTTTTGCCACCGTTTCATTGCCGCTTTGTAGCTGTTGCCATCTCGTTCTACCGTTTCGGCGCCACTATGTTGCCGTTTTATCACAATTTCTTCGCCGCTACGTAGCCATTTCGTTGCAGCTTCGACCCCACTTCGTCTTTGCTTTGTGGCCGCTACATCGTAGTTTTGTAGCTGTTTCGTTGCCGCTACGTCGCCATCTCTTCATTTCAGCTTTGTTGCAGCTTAATCGCTACTATGTCGCCGTTTCATCACTATTTCGTCGCGTTTTCATTGCAGCTTCAGTGCTAGCCTGGTCCACCTGCCTGACTAACACCATGGGTCTGTCCCAAACCACGCACTTGAGCACTTCAAACACTGTTTTTGAGTGTGTAGTGCACACATGGTGTCATTTAAGCGACAATTTCAGTGCACTGAAAGTACCAGGATGTTGCCCTAATCACGCCCAAAAATGCAGTGCAGAATGAAGCACACTACTCGCACTAAGGCCCCGTCCCAATTCCTGCACTTCCACCCTTGCGCCCGTAGAATGCGCGCTCCCGCTGAGGGGTTGAAGTGCTTAGTGTGTCCCAATTCTCCAGGGCTGCACGAGGGCAGAAGTCCATCACGCCCCTTTTGCACCCTCAATCCACACTTCAGTGAAGTCCGCATCTATGCAGACTTCACCGAAGCATATTGCCCATAATTCATTGCTGCATGTGACGTTTTGAACCATAAAGGCGGAACATGTCCATGTTTGGTGATGAGCTCCTGCCTGTAGTGAAAAAAATGCCATTTCAGATGTAAACATTGAAATATGTAATCTTTTGTGCTGTAGGTGAAATAATTACTAAAGTTTGCCATGTTACTTTGAACTATACTTTTAATATCAAAATTCAAAGCATTTGAATAATGAAAGTTATCAGTTTACTGATAAAAGTAGCTAAATTAATTTATTATTTAAAAACTTTATCTACACAGGCAAGTCCAGTCGAGACGCAGCGTCTTTAACAAGGGAAACCTGTTTACCTGACATAGTTTAGTTTAGTTTATTATGGATCCCCATTAGTCTTCACCAGTGAAAACTATTCTTCCTGGGATCCAGATCAGCATAAATTTTGAACATACAATCAACGAAAACAGGTTAACTAAATTAAAATACAATAATAAGCAAACATTTTAATAGAAAAAAAGTAAAAACTAAATAAGTATACAATACCAAAGCATCTATTTACAATGAAATTAAGGATAAAAATAATTATGTAGCCATACTTCTGTAAGCCTTACAACTCATGTGATTAATACAGGTCTCTTCCCGTCTCAACCCGTTCCCAATGTAACTCAAAGAACTTATACATGTTTTTATGGACATGTGGACATTTATGGACATTCTATGCAAACGATAACAGTCACAGAGCGACAATTTAATCATTATTATACATTTGTTTAGAATGTAACAGTTATTTAACCTGTACTAATGAAATTCTACGGCCATCTACTTAAATTAATTCAGTAATTCATTTATTTATTAATTAAACTTGTGTGGATTTCATAACATCTATTTTACAAGAACAGATGAAATTAACTTTATTCAGTTTATGTTTGAAAATGACGTCTCTTCACCGGGAACAGAGATGAAGCTGAGTTTGGCAGCAATGACATGAAATGACGCGGTGCAAAATGGAGGAACCATCACTGTCCCAATTCTGCCTTTTTCCCGCACTTGCAACCTGCACACTCCAACCCTTAATGTGCACTTCTGCCAAGTGCGCACTTCATACAAGGGTGTAGGGTTTAGGGTGGGTGTTGGGACGGGGCCTAAATGGACGCCATCTTGTGAACGTGGAGGAAGAGGCGGGACTTTCAAACTGGTTTCAGAGCTGAATAATGGCAATGAATGACGCGGTGGCGACCCCTGCTGCATCGGAGGTGGTATTTTACTTGATTTAAGTAACGTTTATGAAATGATTTAGACATAATTACTTATGTATATTGTGGCATGCTACCAAGCTGTTCACTCCCTGATGACAGTTATGATCTGGTACTGTGCTTGAGGCTGCGGTTATACCAGCTCAGTAGAGTTAGCTCAGGTTAGCGGGTAATGCTAGTCCGTCACTTCCTGTAAGTGCAGTGCTCTGTTTGGGTCAGCATTTAGCGACAATAGTGTACACTACAAAGTACACAGTGCGCACTATGCCCTGAATTCCAGTGCACTCAGGCAAGTGCGTGGATTGAGACACGGCCCATGTATGAGATATGGCGTTAGTCAGGCTGGTGTACCAGGCTACTTCAGCGCCGTTTCATTGCGGCTTCTAAGAAAATTAACATATAACAGTTATTCTAATGCAGTGACTACTCAAATATCTGTTTCACCTTCATTTTTACATTGTTACTTCTCCCTCCCCTCATGTCCATATCACCCATATGGTGTTTAATGAAGGACACATTGTTCTGATTGGAGGTGCTGGCTTAGGGTCTGGTCACCAGGTTCACAGATAAGATTAGGCTAAATAACACATCCCCAAATTAACCTTGTGAATATCACCAGTCTGATACAAATATAAACAACCAAATGAAGACAGTAATGAAATAATACGTACACCACTTAAAAAACACTAAAAACTCTGTATGCACATCCTTTGTCAAGTCACCATCAATGTTATCATAGGACTTGCAGTGGCGGATCCAGCACAGCGCCCTCACTGAGGGTCCACATGTGCTTCTCCCCGTGACGGACTAGCCAATTAGCTTAAAGATCAGATGATAAACGTCACTTAAACTACAAAGCCAGATTCCAATGAGGTTGGGACATTGTGTGAAATGTAAATTAAAAAAACATGACAATGATTTGCAAATCGTCTTCAACCTGTGTTCTATTAAATACACAAAAAAGACAAGAAATGTAATGTTCAAACAAAGAAACTTTATTGTGTTTGTGCAAATATTTGTTCATTTTGAAACAGATGCCTGAAACTACTAACTGGTCAGAGTGGTCTAAGGTGTAGTGGGAAGTAGGTCTGGTCACAGGTGTAATGGGATGTTGATCTGGTCACAAGTGAAGGGGGATAAAGGTCTGGTCACAGGTGTAGGGGGATGAAGGTCTGGTCACAGGATAAGAGGGATGAAGGTCTGGTCACAGGTGTAGGGGGATGAAGGTCTGATCACAGGTGTAGGGGATAAAGGTCTGGTCACAGGATAAGAGGGATGAAGGTCTGGTCACAGGAAAGAGGGATGAAGGTCTGGTCACAGGTGTAGGGGGATGAAGGTCGGATCACAGGTGTAGGGGGATGAAGGTCTGGTCACAGTTGTAGGGGAGAAGGTCGGATCACAGGTGTAGGGGGATGAAGGCTGGTCACAGGAAAGGGGGATGAAGGTCTGGTCACAGGTGTAGGGGGATGAAGGCTGGTCACAGGTGTAGGGGGATGAAGGTCTGATCACAGTTGTAGGGGGATGAAGGTCGGGTCACAGGTGTGGGGGGGATGAATGTCCGGTCACAGATGTTGGGGGATGAAGGTCCGGTCACGGATGTAGGGGGATGAAGTTCCAATCATAGGTGTAGGGGGATGAAGGTCTGGTCACAGGTGTAGGGGGATGAAGGTCCGGTCACAGGTGTAGGGGGGTGAAGGTCCGGTCACAGATGTAGGGGGATGAAGGTCCAATCATAGGTGAGGGGGATAAAGGTTCGATCACAGGTGTAGGGGTATGAATGTCTGATCACAGGTGTGCGGGGATGAATGTCTGGTCACAGGTGTAGGGGGATGAAGGTCTGGTCACAGGTGTAGAGGGATGAAGGTCTGGTCACAGGTGTAGGGGGATGAATGTCTGATTACAGGTGTAGGGAGATGAAGGTCTGGTCACAGGTGTAAGGGGATTAAGGTCCGGTCACAGGTGTAGGGGGATGAAGGTCGGATCACAGGTGTAGGGGGATGAAGGTCTGGTCACAGTTGTAGGGGGATGAAGGTCGGATCACAGGTGTAGGGGGATGAAGGTCTGGTCACAGGATAAGGGGGATGAAGGTCTGGTCACAGGTGTAGGGGGATGAAGGCTGGTCACAGGTGTAGGGGGATGAAGGTCTGATCACAGTTGTAGGGGGATGAAGGTCGGATCACAGGTGTGGGGGGATGAATGTCCGGTCACAGATGTTGGGGGATGAAGGTCCGGTCACAGATGTAGGGGGATGAAGTTCCAATCATAGGTGTAGGGGGATGAAGGTCTGGTCACAGGTGTAGGGGGATGAATGTCCGGTCACAGGTGTAGGGGGGTGAAGGTCCGGTCACAGATGTAGGGGGATGAAGTTCCAATCATAGGTGTAGGGGGATAAAGGTTCGATCACAGGTGTAGGGGTATGAATGTCTGATCACAGGTGTGCGGGGATGAATGTCTGGTCACAGGTGTAGGGGGATGAATGTCTGGTCACAGGTGTAGGGGGATGAAGGTCCAGTCACAGGTGTAGGGGGATGAATGTCTGATCACAGCTGTAGGGGGATGAATGTCTGGTCACAGGATTTGGGGGATGAATGTCTGGTCACAGGTGTAGGGGGATGAATGTCTGGTCACAGGTGTAGGGGGATGAAGGTCCAGTCACAGGTGTAGGGGGATGAATGTCTGGTCACAGGTGTAGGGGGATGAATGTCTGGTCACAGGATTTGGGGGATGAATGTCTGGTCACAGGTGTAGGGGGATGAAGGTCCAGTCACAGGTGTAGGGGGATGAATGTCTGGTCACAGGTGTAGGGGGATGAAGGTCCAGTCACAGGTGTAGGGGGATGAATGTCTGGTCACAGGTGTAGGGGGATGAATGTCTGGTCACAGGTGTAGGGGGATGAAGGTCCAGTCACAGGTGTAGGGGGATGAATGTCTGGTCACAGGTGTAGGGGGATGAAGGTCGGATCACAGGTGTGGGGGGGATGGATGTCCGGTCACAGATGTGGGGGGGATGAATGTCCGGTCACAGGTGTAGGGTGGATGAATGTCCGGTCACAGATGTGGGGGGGATGAAGGTCCGGTCATAGATGTGTGGGGGATGAAGGTCCGGTCATAGATGTAGGAGGATGAAGGTCTGGTCACAGGTGTAGGGGGATGAAGGTCGGATCACAGGTGTGAGGGGGATGGATGTCCGGTCACAGATGTGGGGGGGATGAATGTCCGGTCACAGGTGTGGGGGGATGAATGTCCGGTCACAGGTGTGGGGTGGATGAATGTCCGATCACAGATGTGGGGGGATGAAGGTCCGATCACAGGTGTAGGGGGATGAATGTCTGGTCACAGGTGTAGGGGGATGAAGGTCCGGTCACAGGTGTAGGGGGATGAAGGTCCGATCACAGGTGTAGGGGGATGAAGGTCTGGTGACAGGTGTAGGGGGATGAAGGTCTGGTCACAGAACATAGGGGGATGAAGGTCTGGTCACAGGATTAGGGGGATGAAAATCCGGTCACAGGTGTAGGGGGATGAAGGTCTGATCACGGGTGAAGGGGGGATGACAGTCTGGTCACAGGATTAGGGGGATGAAAATCCGGTCACAGGTGTAGGGGGATGAAGGTCTGATCACGGGTGAAGGGGGATGAAGGTCTGGTCACAGGTGTAGGGGAATGAAGGTCTTGTCACAGAATTAGGGGGATGAATGTCTGGTCACAGGATTAGGGGGATGAAGGTCAGGTCACAGGTGTAGAGGGATGAAGGTCTGGTCACAGGTGTAGGGGGGATGAATGTCTGATTACAGGTGTAGGGAGATGAAGGTCTGGTCACAGGTGTAAGGGGATTAAGGTCCGGTCACAGGTGTAGGGGGATGAAGGTCCGGTCACAGGTGTAGGGGGATGAATGTCTCGTCACAGGTGTAGGGGGATGAATGTCTGGTCACAGTATTAAGGGGATAAATGTCTGGTCACAGGATTAGGGGGATGAAGGCCTGGTCACAAGATTAGGGGGATAAAGGTCTGGTGACAGGATAAGGGGAATGACAGTCTGGTCACAGAATTAGGGGATAAAAATCCGGTCACAGGTGCAGAAGGATGAGGGTCTGGGCCCAGGTGTAGGGGGATGGAGGTCTGATCACAGGATTAGGGGGATGAAGGTCTGATCACGGGTGAAGGGGGATTAAGGTCTGGTCACAGATGTGGGGGGATGAATGTCCGGTCACAGGTGTAGGGGGATGAAGGTCCGGTCACAGGTGTAGTGGGATGAATGTCTGATCACAGGTGTAGGGGGATGAATGTCTGGTCACAGGATAAGGGGGATGAAGGTCTGGTCACAGAACATAGGGGGATGAAGGTCTGGTCACAGGATTAGGGGAATGACAGTCTGGTCACAGAATTAGGGGGATGAAGGTTCGATCACAGGTGTAGGGGGACTAAGGTTCGATCATAGGTGTAGGGGGATGAAGGTCTGGTCACAGGATTAGGGGAATGACAGTCTGGTCACAGGATTAGGGGGATGAAAATCCGGTCACAGGTGTAGGGGGATGAAGGTCTGATCACGGGTGAAGGGGGATGAAGGTCTGGTCACAGGTGTAGGGGAATGAAGGTTTTGTCACAGAATTAGGGGGGATGAATGTCTTGTCACAGGTGTAGGGGGATGAATGTCTGGTCACAGGTGTAGGGGGATGAATGTCTGGTCACAGGTGTAGGGAGATGAAGGTCTGGTCACAAGTGTAAGGGGATGAAGGTCCGGTCACAGGTGTAGGGGGATGAAGGTCCGGTCACAGTTGTAGGGGGATGAATGTCTCGTCACAGGATTAGGGGGATGAAGGTCTGGTCACAGGATAAGGGAAATGACAGTCTGGTCACAGGATTAGGGGGAGAAAAATCCGGTCACAGGTGCAGAAGGATGAGGGTCTGGGCCCAGGTGTAGGGGGATGAAGGTCTGATCACGGGTGAAGGGGGATGAAGGTCTGGTCACAGATGTGGAGGGATGAATGGCCGGTCACAGGTGTAGGGGGATTAAGGTCTGGCCATAGATGTAGGGGAATGACTGTCTGGTCACAGGATTAGGGGGATGAAGATCCAGTCACAGGTGCAGAAGGATGAGGGTCTGGGCCCAGGTGTAGGGGGATGAAGGTCTGATCACGGGTGAAGGGGGATAAAGGTCTGGTCACAGATGTGGGGGGATGAATTTCCGGTCAGAGGTGTAGGGCGATTAAGGTCTGGTCACAGGATTAGGGGGATGAAGGTCTGGTCACAGGATTAGGGGGATGAAGGTCTGGTCACAGGACTAGAGGGATGAAGGTCTGGTCACAGGTGTAGGGGGATGAAGGTCTGGTCACAGGTGTAGGGGGATGAAGGTCTGGTCACAGGATTAGGGGGATGAAGGTCTGGTCACAGGATTAGGGGGATGAAGGTCTGGTCACAGGATTAGGGGGATGAAGGTCTGGTCACAGGTGTAGGGGGGATGAAGGTCTGATCACAGGTGTAGGGGGATAAATGTCTGGTCACAGGATTAGGGGGATGAAGATCCGGTCACAGGTGTAGAAGGATGAGGGTCTGGGCCCAGGTGTAGTGGGATCCACAGTACAACTCTGACCAGACCTGCATCCTGCTGCATCTGTGACTACACTGCAAAAACTCTAATCTTGCAAAGTACAGTTTTTTAGAAATTTCTAGTCAATCAATCTTATCACACTCGATTTCAGACCAAATCGCCCAAAGAGAAACATTTTAGTGAGATGTAGGACCTTGTTTCAAGACAGATGCATTTATTTCAGGAAATCTCATTAAAATGATCAAAGTTCTATTTGCAGAACTATTTTGCTTCTTACAAGCATAAAAATCTTGGCCACCCTTTAAATAAGTAAAAAATAAGCTTTTGCCCGTAATAAGCAAAGAAATTCTGCCAAATGAACAAGTGACATTTTCTTGATAAGATTTCTTGATATAAAATCCATTTGTCTTAAAACGAGTTTCTCTATCACACTGAAATGTTTGTCTTTAGGTGAATATGTCTTGTTTTGAATGTGATGAGAGATATTGACAAATTATAAAAATATACGTTGTAAGAATTGAGTTGTTGCACTGTAGTCACAGGAAAAAAGCAAATGTGGTCACAAGTGTAGGGGGATGCAGGTCTGGTTACAGGTGTGGGGGGATGAAGGTCTGATCACAGGTGTAGGGGGATGAAGGTCTGATCACAGGTGTAGGGGGATGAAGGTCTGATCACAGGTGTAGGGGGATGAAGGTCTGATCACAGGTGGAGGGGGATGAAGGTCTGATCACGGTGTAGGGGAATGAAGGTCTTGTCACAGAATTAGGGGGATGAATGTCTGGTCACAGGATTAGGGGGATGAAGGTCTGATCACAGGTGGAGGGGGATGAAGGTCTGATCACGGTGTAGGGGGATGAAGGTCTGGTCACAGGTGTAGGGGAATGAAGGTCTTGTCACAGAATTAGGGGGGATGAATGTCTGGTCACAGGATTAGGGGAATGAAGGTCTGATCACAGGTGGAGGGGGATGAAGGTCTGATCACGGTGTAGGGGGATGAAGGTCTGATCACAGGTGTAGGGGGATGAAGGTCTGATCACAGGTGTAGGGGGATGAAGGTCTAATTACAGGTGTAGAGGGATGAATGTCCGATCACAGGTGTAGGGGGATGAAGGTCCGGTCACAGGTGTAGGGGGATGAAGGTCTGATCACAGGTGTAGGGGGATGAAGGTTCGATCACAGGTGTAGGGGGATAAAGGGTAGGGGGATTAAGGTCCGGTCACAGGTGTAGGGGGATGAAGGTTTGGTCACAGGTGTAGGGGGGATGAAGGTCTGATCACAGGTGTAGGGGGATGAAGGTTCGATCACAGGTGTAGGGGGGATGAAGGTTCGATCACAGGTGTAGGGTGATGAAGGGTAGGTGGATTAAGGTCCGGTCACAGGTGTAGGGGGATTAAGGTCCGATCATA